>JANAVB010014200.1:6031487-6293737 GCA_029216955.1 Iris pallida
CGAATCAAAATATCAATAAGTGATAGAAAAATGTCCATAAAACAAGCGAAATCTTAGATAGGAGACAAGGTCGAAACGAAGGAGTGGACAAACAACTCTCGAATAAAATCTGAGTCATGAATGAAAAACAAGTCTCATATAGAGAATGAGTCACAATCTTGAATAGTAAATGAATCTTCAAGAACCTTCAAAGGAATCTTCAACAATGTCCTGAATAGGACGAAACTCAACCAAAACTTCGAATGAGGAACAGGATTCCGAAATGGAATCTTCGAGAAACGATTAATTATCAATTAACACGAAGTTTGATAAAGAAACAAAATTTGCAAATAGGAGCCATCACTAGGAAACAAGGTCAGGAATGATGAATATGAAAACGGTATCAAATAATGAATTTCAAACAATTATCGATTTGTGGATCTGAAACAAGTTTACCAAAACAGGAAACAATATCTCAAAGTAAGTTTCGACATCAATCAAGATTTCAAAAATGGAAAACAAGAAGTTTTGAAGAAATGATCTAGGTGCTAAGAGGATTTTAAGGAGAGGCTGGATTGCTAATCAGATACATGGTTTTTCCAACCATGCAAAAGAAATCTTCTGTCTTCAATCCGTCTTCAGTATTTCCTCCGGGACTGGAATCACTTCAATCTTCTTCACCGTCCTGACGTAGATTGGTCCATGCGGTAATGCTCCATATAGCTGCTGAATCTGGAGAGGCGGGTCCTTCTGCTGCGGTCCTGGTGCTCCTCGTGCTTGTTCTCGGGCAGTGCGATCAATGGTCTCCGGACAATCTTTGACTTGGTGAGTAGGTGATCCGCAGTACAAGCGTAGTCTCCGTCTTTTGTGGCATTCGTCGTAGTGGTGTCCTGGGCTGCGGCAGAAAATACAAATGATAGCCGGCTGAATCTGAATCTCCTGCTGGGCTGAAGAAGTGTTGTCTGAGTGTGGCGACGCTTTACGGATCCACAGTAGTTGCTGTCTTCGTCATAAGTCTTCATGTCTCTCCTGGGCTTCAGCTTCCCATCTTGTGTCCTATTGTCTGTGCTACATTCTGGATCTCCTGACTGGTGGCTCTAATCTTCAGAGAAGTCGGTTCCTCAAGGATTTGTATGATCTTTAGTGACAGCTCCAGGTTCTCGATCTGCTCCTCAGTGCAAGATATGCGCTCGGTGTCGGAGAAGTCCAAGGTTTGAGAGTCTGGAAGTCAGAAGTCCTCTCTAACTCGGGAAATGCATTTGCAAGTCTGGATTGGAAAAGGACGGCCTGCTGGTGTCAAGGAACTCTTGAAACGTCTTCGTCAACTGCGTACTACCCATGGGGATAGTAGGGTGATAGAAGGTACTGGAAACTTGGAAACGTCAAGTGCAGGTGAATTGACAGTTCTGGTGTCGCGTGCTTTTGAACTATCTGAAAAACAGAAAACTGTTAAAATAACCTAGACCTAAATACAACAAGTGTTTATAGAATATCAATATACCTGATATACCCTTATTTTCCGATTTTTCTATGCTGTGATCAAGTTTCCCTAGTATAATCAAGTCCTCCAATAGTACGCTAAGACCTAGGTACTATTAGGATAGACTTGCATGGGCCACCACTAAAAACATGTCACGACCTGCTCCCGAATAATCGGACACGAGTCGGACACGCCCAGCCTTCGTCGTTAGACACAACGAAGTAAGCTGTACCAAGCTAGAAAAAACTAACCAGATAAACATGAAAGTATAGAATCACAGCATCTAAAAACGTATCCCAGAATGATCACCATAATCCACAAATCAGATATCATAATGTACCAGAATCAACAGGAATGAAAAGTGCTATGAACTCTAAAGTCAATATCTCAAAGTAAAGCTAAGTAATCTAAACCTGAAACCTCAAGCTAAGCCTCATCCTGCTCAGCTAAATCCTGGGCTCTGGCCCATAGAGTAGAACAATGTCCTGCAAGCATACCTGCAACATATCCTATTCAGGAGCGGAGCAAAGTACAGTTCTAGGTAATGAACAAGACATCATGATATGAAAGTACAAGGAAACATGAAAAGTACAGGAAAGAACATGGTGAATAAGTACATGAAAGAACATGGTATATAAAGTACATGAAAGAACATGGTATGTAAGAACATGATATGTAAGCACAGGAAAGAACATGGTATCATGGAATCACAGGAAATAAGTACAAGGTATATCTCCTGTGTGTACTATATTTGAAATATAACTAATTATGTGACCGGCTAGGGGTAAGCACATGAAAGCACATGAAAGTACATGAAAGCATATGAATGGTACGGCTTAGGACCCGCGTGCACGATGCGGGGTCTAAGCTAAACACACCTGAGTTGTTTCTTGGGTTTGATCACATAAATAGTATATTTTCCCACCCCAGGTACAAGTAATAAGAACAAGGAACATGAGCACCAGAAAATACATGACGTGTTGTAATGTGTCAATCAAGAAAGCACAGGATATAATGAAATGCACAAGACCATAGAATGTACTTGCCTTGCTCCAGGAAAGTACGGGTGAAGATCGGGGCTAGATGTTCTCCTGTATTTAATAATGTGTACAAGTTGATTAATATCAAGACAAGTTCACATTGGTTATTACTAAATCATAATCTTGATTAAAATACACTAATCAATCTTCTACTTAAATTTATCCTATAATCCAGCTTCCTATTAACTACTCAAAATCTAATACAATGATCATTAAATACCATTCCTAGTTGTATATAACTCAAGTAACAACTCCTTTAAACTATTATACCTAATCCTCCTTAGTTAAATCGAATCTCTACTTGTTAATGAAGAACATGAATTAAACTATAATAGGTTGTACCAGTCTAGTTCAAAGAAGTGTTGAATAACCAGGTCCTAGACGTTCAACCACAGGATATCAAGTCACAGAAATTCAATTCACTGGAATTCCAAGTCACAGGAAATGCAAATCACTTGGACATTCAAATCACAGGAATTTACTAACTACCTGAACCAAACAGTCCACATAACTTTCCAGATTGGGTTGAACTTGGTTTAAGTACTTAAGGTTCATAAAATTCATCCCACTGTCCCTATGAATCTAAGCCTCAACTGAAATAACTATCAAGCCTAAACATGAGCTCCAGGTTGGACATAACCCTTACAGGACTGACCTCAACAGTATGCATTGCACTTATTCATTCAATCTGAAACAACACTATCAGTCAATAGGTAAGGTACTGAAGATGGCATCCATTTCAGGATTTCTCATTCAAACCTGGGAGCTTCCCAACTAACTAAATAATTTCCAAGCATTACTTAAATTCTCAGTTCTTCTTAAAATGAACATCACAGTCCTGCTCTCGTATAGTCTACTCAGGTTCAGACTTAAATCTGAAATTCTTCACATTAAGAAACATGGGAACCATTCTCTGGTATAGGAAATGCTACTGTCCAGCTAATCCCTTATTGGGAACTGGTCTGTATATGTCAGGTCTTCAAAAATCAAAGTGCCATTGAAATAATCTACGTTCACACATAGGCCTAAGACTCCCAATTCCAGAGAAGCAATTGGAAACAGTCATCACTGAGAACTTGTTCTCAATCACTCAACATTCATACAATTGATAATCCAGTAAAATATTCAGTCCCTCACAGGTGCATAATCCAGGATTAACCTGTCATTAATAAGTGACTGATCATAGCTCTCTCTTGGTTCAGCTTTACTCACAACATGATTTTGAAGAACAACACCTCAAAGATGAGGTTAAATCTGGCACGGACTCAGCAATAGACTCATCAGGTATCCCTGGCTGAATCTGTACCCAACAGTCCATATTCTAACTATCAGGATTCCCCAAGCAGTGTAGAAGATGATACACTACATCTCAGATTTAAATCAGTCATCAATAAGATGTTTGATGAGCTAGAGAACCCAAAAAGGAACTGACCTTAAGGAATACTCTTAAAGAATCGAGCAAGAAGAAAATGATAAGTGGAGAGTTAAGGAAAATCTAGTTATCATTCGAATTATCACCAAAATCATTTGAGATCTCAGTGACAAAATGAAACAACATCTGGTATGGCATCACTGAACTGGAATGACTCAAATAATACTCTACTCCACTGTCAATCCATACATAACTCAAAAGAACTTAGAACAGATCCTTCCCAACATCTATATGGCAATACTAATGCAGAAGAAAAGCTATAGGACAACCTCATATTTCAACTAGCTTGAAACATCATAGGTTGTATTAAGTTGGCCCCAACAAATCCCAAATTTGATGCTCAACCAGTCAAGTACTCCCAAGGGAGACTGAGACTGATTCCAATAGTCACAACCACCCCCTGCTATCCAGTTTAGTTCCAATGGCTGCTAGGTAGCCACTCAAGAAGTATTCTCAGGAATCATATTACCCATTGGCATATGATTGGCAACTTGAATCAATATGTAAGATAGGAAGTGCCCAATGAATAAAATGATCCAGTCATAAAGTCTTAGGTCCAACAACTACCCAGACAGTGAAAGGAGGCCCCTGATACACATGTATTCGATCAGGACATTGCTGAAACCAGATTGAATCATCACTACACTGATATGCCTCCCAACTCACATGGCTGTTCTCATGTTCAACCAGAAGTGGCATATGCAAATACCAATCATAATCATGATATGATTTACCCATGCCATCCCAGGTTCAACAGTGAACCAGTATGCTGCATAACTCAGGTTCATAAATGAACCATGATGCTTGGAATATATTCCAGGTTCATCAAAGAATCATGATGCCTGCAATATATCCCAGGTTCATCAATGAACCATGATGCCTGCAATATAAACATTTGAACCCAATCACCACACGAGCTACTTCTTAATAGGAAAACAATTTATTCACAAAGAGAACATAGTTACCTGGTTGTTCTGAAGGAACTGTTGATTCAAGGATCGGACACAATCTCTACGACCCAAGAATCAGTCTAAATACTGCTCAGGCATTATAACAAACACAGGGGACACGAAATAAAAGATAATCAATATGATGCACTGAATTATTAGGAACTGTCCAAAGAAAAATATAAATGCTCTCGAAATCACCTGATATAATTCCCAGATTCAATTCCCAAGCTAAATCCAAGAACAACGATCCATTGATCTAACACACAAGGTTCTAAGAAGGAGAAAGCCACAGTTGAAATCAACTAATCACAAATCTAGATTGAAAACACTAGGTTGAATACTCACCAATAGATCTTGTTCTCGATAGGGGAAAAGTGTTCGATCGATCGTTCACAAATTAAATCCCCTACAGTGCTCGATCAATCAAGGAGAAGAAAGTTAGAGTTTGGAAACACAATATTAAGTTCGATCGGAAAAACCCAAATACTTGCTGGGATTGAGCTCGTCTCAACAAGAGCTCGATCGTTGAGGAGGAGAATTGCCATGGCTGCCATTGCCATTGCTCCCAGAAGTCGATTTTTGAAGCTGGAATCAAATGAAGAGGATGGGTTGTGGAAATGAATGGAGAAGGGGAGATTATATAAGGTCGGCTGGGGGAATTGGCATGGGAATGAAGCTATTGATGGTGGGAAGAAAGGCCACCACTCTCTTCTGACAAAACGGTTAGGATGGAGGAGTAGTTTGTTAGAAAGAAAATCAAAAAGTCGAGTAAAGAAACTCTTCTCTCAAATGTTATGTATAAACATATACACTCGGCCAGAAATGGAAAAAGGAGTGGGCTGGGCTCCTTCTACACAAGCATCCCATGCTTAAAGGCAAGGATGTGTTTGGGCTGAGAAGCCCAAACAGAAACTCTAAAAGAAAACTAAAGTTTTAATTAACCTCTATTTGAAAAAAATATAAGTTAAAACATTTGAAATATAAATAAAAGAAATAATCTGGGAAGTAGGCTCACAGTATGCACTGGACCTTCTTGCAGAGACAGAGATGTTGGGATGCAAATCTGCAACAATGCCGATAGATCCGAGGTTCAAGCTGGCTGCTGAGGCTGGGGAACCAGTTGACCGGAATAGATACCAGAGATTGGTAGGCAAGTTGAGCCACACCCATCCAGATATCTGCTTTGCAGTAAGTGTGGTGAGCCGCTACATGCATGACCTACGGAAGGGTCATATGGACGCAGTGTACCAGATTCTGAGATACTTGAAGGGTGCCCCCGGGAAGAGACTGATATTCAGGAAGAATAATTACGTGATCATCGAGGGCTACTGCGATTCTGACTGGACTAGCTGTGCTGATGACAGGAGATCTACCTCGGGATACTACATATTTGTAGGAGGCAACTTGGTCTTTTGGAGGAGTAAGAAACATTCAGTGGTAGCCAGATCGACAGCTGAAGCGGAGTACAGAGCTATGGCCTTGGGAGTTGTAGAGCTGATATGGTTGAAGAATATGCTGGTGGAGCTGAAACTGGATCAAGGAGCCAAGATGAAGCTGTGGTGTGACAACCAGTCAGTTATTAGTATCGCCAACAATCCAGTACAGCATGACAGGACCAAACACATCGAGATCGATAGGTTATTCATCAAGGAGAAGTTGGATAGAGGACTACTGGAGCTAGGCCACGCTCCAACCAAGGATCAAGTAGCAGACGGACTGACCAAGGGACTTAGCTCTGTGAGCATGATTAGAGGATGTGACAAGATGGGCTTAGTGAATATCTTTCGCCCATCTTGAGGGGGAGTGTTGGTATATTAAAATAAGTATATTGGAATATCATGTTGGTATATTGGTATGTCAGAATATGCCACATGATATTCCACAGAGGGTTTAATGTAATGAGGAGGATTGTAAGCTATATATAGCCATGAGATTATCAATAAAATCATTACAAAATATTCAACAACCCGCTTATGTGCCCGTCTAGTCCCCCTGACGCTCGACTATGCATGTCTTGGGGGTTTTATGGATTTTTTTGCAATTTTTACTAGATTTTTTGGGTTCTTTTTTTAATCTTTTTGAACCGCCTAGATCTAGGCGGCCGCCTAGGCACCCGCCTAGGCGTGCTACGCGCTAGGCGGAAGGTGCCCACCCGACTAGCGCCTAGCGCTTTTTACAACCTTGTCTAATATACAAATAAGTAATTGAAAATGTTTGCTTCAGTAACTAGTTCCAGAAAACTAGTGTATTAATAATATATCATATTGCTGCCACAAATTTTAATAAGTTAATACTCCTTTATATTCACCAAAAGAGTAAAATGGGTTGAACGACCAGTCTGCGCTCACCTGCATGCTTAGGCAGATTGCTTTGGCAACACACATTACACACCCACCCTAGCAAACATCCATATTGTGCTGATTTAAAGTTTCTCCCTTCTGAATTCCTACACAGCTGATTTGACCAAGTTATGCGTTTTTGGGCTAACCACCCATTAGTCTAAGGCACTGTTCTAAAAATTGGGATTAGTCGGCACTAGGCGTCCGGTGCCCGCCCGACGCCCGACAACCGTCCGATTATGCAGGTTATTTGGGTTTATGGACAAATTTCAGCATTTTTTTTGTAGACCGCCTAGAATTGGGTGACACCTAGGTGGAGCTAGGCGCCTAGTGCCTGCCCGACTATTGCCTAGCAACTTTTACAACCTTGCACTAAGGCTAGTCTCTTCAGTACCTGTCTAAAGTTATAGTACACTGCTAAAGTGCATCATTGAATTGTCGAAATCAATGTTATGATATATGATATTTCAATATATCCAATATATCAAAACCCAAAACGGTTTGCACCCGAAATCAGATATCTCGAACATTGTCTCACAGCGCACTGACTCCCCTCAGTAATGAAAAAGACATGTTCATAGCTTTAAGTTCCTGTATGGAGATGATTCCAACACTTTAGTCGTGCTAATCGAGCTAGTGTATCCATGAGCCATGGTCAAGCTTTTGATGGTGCCGTTAAAGGCAAATCATCAAGATAAAGCAAGAAACTCTTGACATTCAAGATTCTCTCAACGGTTCAAACTTGGAGGAGCCTTGTCATCGGAGCTTTACTTGTCCCAAAAGACGAGTGAAGAAGAACAAGAGAAGACCACATATTATAGACTAAAATATAGGAATCCTTGTTTGGTTGCATTCATTTCACGAAGCAATGCATGTTCAAGTTTTTACGTGTTCCCTTCTGCTGCCAGGGGCTGAACCATGATTGAATGGTGAGGGGGGCAAAGAACACAAGCACGTATTTTCGTATAAAAAGTTTAGGGAAGAGTATATACACTATATATATTTCAGAAATTTGATTATTTACACTAGAAGTTTTCAAACTTTTCAAAAGTTGGGGTGTGGGGGATGGATGGCCCCCTTAGCCCATAATGTAGCCCCGTCCCTTGCTGATGCTACATACCTTCTAAAGATGTGGAGATATTCCTTAAAGTTCCTGGCTAAAGAATGCAGTGGAGGGTTCCATTTCTTGCTTGGTCATGGAGATAAAGTATTTGTGCAAATTGAAAGAGATTTGCCGATGGCAAGGGCATGGAACTTGGTTGGTCACCGCCATACATTAAGACTACAATAGCGTCCCATATTAAAGCTTGAGGTCAAGGTTTATCTTAAGGGGAAAGGAATGCCATGTGCTTAGTTGTTACTTAACTTGGTATTAGGAGAGTTTGAATAACTCTTTTATTTGCTTGCTTAACTGCAAGAGGTGGGGGAGGGGTATGATTAAGTGTGTCAGTAGGTAAATATTTTAGTATTCATGTTCGTTAGTAGTAGTTAGTTTTTTACTTGTACACACACGTATCATTAAGGCTCAAATATTGGAAAGAGCATTAGCAGTGCAAGAAAATGTCCACCTTTTTATTGCTCTACCTTTGATGTACCTAAATGAAAAGGTAGAACAGGAACAGAGTCTTCTGATAGGTTTCCTTTCACACTATTTCCTTTATACATTGAATGGACTGTTTATAGAAGTGGAAATGGGACCAAATAATACTAATACCAGAATAGTGAATCATCCCTTATCCCTCTAGTATTATTGTTTCAGATGCTTTAGGGTAGCGTAAACCTGGTACTGCATACCGTGTCTGAATAACACTTAGAAATTGTCAATACCCATAACCTTGCTTAGGGGGACATAGTGTTTGTCATATGCAGCAATCTAAACTATATTCTCACACTTTCATTCCATCCTTTTCTTTTCACTAGGGTTCATCCTGTAGCATGTCTTAATTGTGAGAAGCTTTACAAAAGAAGCTGACCAAATTTCTATAGCTGATTGCAATGTGATGCGAAACCCTTTATGAAATGGTGACAAATTCCTAGTGACAGCAGCTATGAGCATGAGATGTCCTCACTGAGAAAGAAGGGAAGTCCACTTATTGTGGAGCTTGACCTAGCAATCCCTTGGTCATGTACTTTAAGCTCATGCAACCTTCAAGTTTCTTTGATCAAAGAGTGTAGAGAATGGGCAAGTTGATAGTTTTTTCTTTAGGGAACTGCACTTATCTCTATGGTCAAATAAGCCGAAGGGCTAAATCAAATTGCATTCCATTGCACCTTTTATTATCAATATTATAATCAGTCACATTCAGGCATCCATTTCTACCAAGCATTTTGGATGCAATCATCCTTGATGTTATATTAAGCAATTCCATATTGTGTTCAGCCTTACCAATAAGTAGGATTACCTGGCTGTTTTATGGCAGTTTGTCGGTCACTTGGAAAGCTTGCTCACTTGGGCACCTGGTTAATTGGATTAACATCTGATTGATCAACTTGTAGTCAGCGTTGGCACTTTAATTCTATTTTTAGAATATTGCTGTCCATTTTAATCCACGTTTCCAAGTCACACTCAATAATTTATAATTATCAATGGCCTATAGGAGTTTTGAATTAATGACTGGCCTAGATGAGGTTATTGACACGTAGAATGGTATTATTACACTAGTCACGAGAACAGGGCATGAAATGCCAACATGGTTTTGGCTGTGTGCATTGTATCTGTGTCTTGACAAAGCCAACATCTGATTATGTCCCTTCCCTTTTTTTCATCTATTATCTGAATAGGTTAAGGAATTGATAAATATGCAAGTTCGCTCCTTCATGTGAAAATCAACCAGGAATGGTGTTCTCTTGTCATTATTCTAAAGCTTCAATCGAACTATATAAAGTATACTTTTGTAGTTTAAATGAGCTACATTTATGGTTTAAAGTCCATTATTTGCGTATAGATTACTGACTCCCACTTAAAGTGTTCATGCTTACAAGGGTTTAAAATATAATGTTTGATATTGCTGTGAATTGACTCTAACCATTTGCATAAATATGAATATTAATCCACTAATGCCCCTGCCTTGTAGATCTACATGTCACATAATCTGTACTTAAATATCTACTGCAATGGACTTTGTACCTTTGACTTTTGTTAGTGGTAACATGTTGCAGTACCTGCACTTATATGAACTGTTCTTGCTACTGAATAATTTCATTCGTATGTTCATTTCATGTGGCCAACAAATTTTATATGGTTTTTTGTTGCAGAAATCAGTTAAGAAAGAGCATTTTTTATGGCAACTTTTTAATATTGAGAAGGATACAAAAAAGCTTGAGGATGAACTCGAGACTGAAAAAACAAGTTTAGAGGAGGTTCTTAGAGATCAGCAGAAGTGCGCCTCTGAAGAAGCTTCAAAAAAGAAAGAGCAGTCCGGGCACTTGAAAGCAATGACACAATGTGAAAGGAAGATTGCAAGGAAGAAAACTGAACTCGATAAGAAGGTAGAACATCTTTGACTCAGAACCTGAAGTGTTTATTAATGGGGATCTTCATTAAAAACTTGTGTTTCTCCTTATGATACGTTTACATGTTCAAAGTTTGAATAAGCAGTAGTTTGTTGCCTGCCTTTCTATAATCAAGTGATATTCGGATATTCTTTTCTAAGTTATATTGTTACGGACTTATAGTACTACTTATCTCCTATGTATTGCATACATACACAGAGAATGCTAATGTCTTGTCACTCTATCAGATAATTGAATGTACTAACTTTTCAGGAAAAAAACCCGAATGTATAGTTGATGCTTTCCTTCATTCTGATTCTGAATGGAAGAAGGAGAAGACTGAAAAAGAAATACACGTTGAACTTTATGGTGTTTTGCTATTGTAATATTAAACAATGATAAACGTGGGAGCTGAGTGCTCCCTCTGATTCTATCTTGATGTTCATGCAACCACAAATAGGAGAATTAACACTATTTGAAAGCAGTCTAAGCAAAGTGCTTTAAATGGATCTCTGTTCTAAAAGGCGTCCGCCTAGGCGGCCCTAGGCGCCGGGTGCTGAGTGCTCCCTCTGATTCTATCTTGATGTTCATGCAACCACAAATAGGAGAATTCACACTATTTGAAAGCAGTCTAAGCAAAGTGCTTTAAATGGATCTCTGTTCTAAAGGCGTCCACCTAGGCGGCCCTAGGCGCCGGGTGCCCGCCCGATGTCTGCTTAGGTGCCCGCTTAGTCCCCATGACGTCCGACTATGCATGTTTTGGGGTTTTATGGATTTTTTCCTGCAATTTTTAGTATTTTTTTTTGAATTCTTTTTATTTTTTTAAACTGCCTAGATCTAGGCGGCCGCCTAGGCACCCGCCTAGGCGGGCTAGGCACTAGGCGGAAGGTGCCCGCCCGACCAAGTGAAGCATGTCATGCTTCTCAACCAAGTGACATAGCTTTCCCAACAGGTAGCAAAATTATATAGCTCTTGATCTCGTGATACTCTCAGTATATTTTAAGTAACGCTTGAAGATTTCCGACTCGAGTGGCGTAAATTTTCCTCCACTTCATTTCCTATGACTATCAAACTACAACCAATATTCATAGATTTGTGACATGCTATGGCTAGCACTGATGACTTCATGTCGATGAAAATATTATTCAAGAAATTCCTTATTCCAATGTTTGCTTATGTATAAAATATGCTTCAAAGTATTCTTACAGTTCCAAGCCTCACGTTGGTACAAAGAGACATGTCACCTTTGCAATCAATATTGCACGCCAAGTTATGTGCGACGATGCCCCCCTAAAGGCCCACTCGCTCATGCCAACAATGAAAAACACTTTTGAACTCAAGTTGGAAGATCTCAAACGAGTTTCTAGTGTCCTTCATATGAGCCTTGATGCATGCCACGAAATTTGGCGGTGGTTCTTGTAGAAAATGTATCAATTATCTGGTTGTTTCCACGTCCCTAAGAAATTCAGTGCTCAACTCTTAGTGGAACAAAGCCAAGCACCAATAGACAAATAGTAAGTCATTTATCCGACCTGTGCAACATGCCTAACTTGTATCATCATTCTTCCACTCAACACCCTTTTGCCTTTAAATTCTGACTTGGCCTTCTTTAGGCTACTTGCCACTATCTGTGTCATCATTCTTCCACTCAACACCCTTTCGCCTATAAATTCTCACTTGGCCTTCATTAGGCTACTTGCCACTACTTGGAAATATAGTTGGCACTATTATTTCTAAGCATCGGATACAACTAATATATTTTTAGTATAGAGAATCTCTCTCTGACAATTCAATGGGGGAAAAGCTCAATAGGGATGTATTCTATTGATTCTTGTGAGTTGCTTGGTGATCCTAATTTGGTTGTCAATAAAGGTTTCACTGTAAGTTTTCAACTTTTCCCGTTCCTGCTACTTCCCATCCTGAGTAAAACTGTACCTGCATGGTAGTGGTACTGAAGTGGTATCCTGGGCTGTTGCTTTGGCAATTCAAGAAACTGAGCAGTGGAAGGATCTAGTCCTGCCTGGTAGACTCTTTTATTGATTACTTTGCCAATGGTCTGAGCAAATCTTGCCGCCATGATTGCTAAGGACAATCTTTTGTATGTCACTTCCCCTCTCTTTCTATATATATATATATATATATATATATATATATATATATATATATGAAGCAAGTGAAATTGTATATATTGAAACAAAGTACATATGAGTGATTGGACTCAACTACCCACCACTCTTACATCACACATGCAACCCACTCTCATCTCCTCAAGGAAACTGATGTTTAATTTTCCCTTTGGTAACCCGGGCACCGACCCTGGCAATCTCGGCTACTCCTTGTCCCTTCCGGCTAGCTCTTTTCTTGGAAGGTGAACAACCATCCTCTTGCAATAACCTCAGCCAAGGAGCATTTGCCTTGGTAAGTTGGCATGTCGCATCATTGTCCTCCTTATCCTAGTTCGCTTGATCGGACGACTCCTCTCCCTTTGTAAGTTGGCATGTCATATTGTTGTCCTCTTCGTTGCAATAGCCTCAGCCAACGAGCATTCGTCTTGGTAAGTTGGCAGGTCACATCATTGTCCTCCTCATCCGAGTTCGTCTGATAGGACGAGTCCTCTTTGACCCCCTTAGCTATATTGGTGGAACTCTCCGAGGGATATCGGCTTTTGGACTAGGTTGTTTTGGGCGCTAGACGAGACGACACGACATGACACCTCCCAACTTACCTAGGAGTTGCATCGCCCAAGAACTAGGGTACTTCCATGCGGCGCATATATATTTGACCCGAGGCGACCCGAGGTGATGGTCGCTAGGCGACCATTGCTACAACCAGGACAAATTAACCAAGACGAGTCAACATACATTTTACTTGTATTTGCTTAGGTTGCCTAGACGCCGCCTCTAACAACACAGCTTTTGGAAATAGGTACTATTCCGACCTTTGAAGAGAGCTTTTGAATTGGGCTAGTCTTTCCATGATATTGCTAACGAATCCAACCTATTGGGATCTGGCTGGATTACAACAGGACCATGCATAGGGGGACTAGTTCTCCCATAACTGGATAGAGTTCGCCCCAATAATTGTTACCTGAGTTATGTAAGTTATCTGGGCGAACTGCGGGAGGCATCGAACCATCTCCGGTTCCACTCCATTCCAGGCTAGATACTCGGCTAGGAGAGACGGCCTAAGTGAACAACCCGAGTAGGCACCGAACCATCTCCGGTTCCACTCCATTCCAGGCTAGATACTCGGCTAGGAGAGACGGCCTAAGTGAACAACCCGAATTTTGAAGCCATCAGCAATTCATTTGAGTGAATGAGGCAAGCATCTGTAACTGCATACAAACTTTAATGATGAGCCCTCAACATTTTGAGGACTACAATCATCTTTGTACGATCTTGTATAACCTCCATGAACTCCTTGTGCATGGATTCACCTGAGGGGTTTGGACCTTAGAAGCCAGAAGCGGAAGCGGGGACGGAAGCGGGATCGGTGGAACGCGACTACTTAGAATAGTCTAAAGCTGGGAGCGTGATGGTAGCGTGCGCTAATAATTTTTTTGTCTATATTAGTTTTTGTTATCAAAACTTATAAATATCTTAATATTTATTAGAATTTATAAAGTTCAGTTCGAAGTTACAGAGAGATTATTCACATGTTGATTTTTTATGATGTCAAGGTAAATAATCTTTAGTTTCTTGGTACTTTGATAACGTGTATTACCTTCTAACTTTCTTCCCAAAATTTATGTCCTCTTTTAAAATTATGGTCATATTATGGAAATGGCCCATGTCGTCGGAGAAATATGATCCAGTCGTTGGAGAAACGAGCTTCCGTCATCGGGGAAGCGAGGTCTCAACAAGCTCCCAATTAAGAACTGCCGAATCGAGGTTCTTACTGAAATTCGTTGACCTTCTAGGAGTTTCTGGCTTCTAATTTATGGACAATGGATCTCATGTCCAATACAACAAAATACGGAGCAAGATGGAGGGGACCACTCATACACTACTGGAAGAGTCAAACGTTGTCCCTCAAGCAGCCATACTGGAATCTTCTGCGGTAGGGACCGCGTTGCGAGACTTCAGTGTGGACCCGAGCAAAGACAAAGCGTTTTTGGCGTGCTGTCTGCACGTCCATCTTGATAGGGATACCAATGGCTCTAGCTAGCGGAGAGCTAACTCATCCCACAACTACAATGGAAGTTTAGGGAGCTGTGCTCAAATGGGCAATGCTGCAAGCATATCTTGCTCCAATGAAATCTGCAGATTCCAACGCTTGGAAACTAAGAAGACGACCATCAAACATACTGGGACCTCTCCCGCAATGACATTTTTCAAGTCGTCCTCCTAAGAGAATAGGATGAAGACGAATCCGTTGAGTGAATATCTTGACAAGCCCGATCAGACTCCAGATTACCTAACAAACGCTAACATAAGGGAGTAAGATGGATGAAGACCTACAACATATAGGACCGATGCCCGACTCCACTTTGTGACGAAGAGTCTACTATGCGATCGAGGTAGCCACGTTGGCGTCGTCGGTCGGACGTCCTTCAGGATTGTCAGTTCTTCGTAGCACAGCCTAACATCGTCACTGACTTTGACTGGGATGCACATGGAAGCCCAACCCATTTTTAGGGGTCTTTGGTGCACTTGCTTATCCGGTAGGGGTGGCTTGAGCGCATACACAACCAAGGACCTCCCATTGTCCAACAGATGTTGGTTGGCTCCCTTTTCATCATGAGGAGCTGCCCCTAACACAGTGCTCACAACCCCTTGTCATTCAATAGATGTTGGTTGGCTCTCTTTCCAATGCGAGGAGCAGCCCCTAATGCAGTGCAGGCGACCTAGACCTAGGATGTTCTGCGGAAGTTGCTGACTCAGGGGAAGCAGTTCTGATGCCTCTCCTCTCGCCCGTCCAATTCGATCACTTCCCCGATGCTTGTAGACTAGGGTCCAGTTGTCCTCCGGTCCCTCACTAACACCAAGGCTGGTTCCTCCGTCCTTCCCATGGTTGGAGAGATCCCTAACGGATGCGCCTCCGCCACTGCTCTGGATTACACTGCCATCGTCCCTAATCACCTTTGGGTCACCTGTGCCTATCTCCATATATATATATATATTTTTTTTGGAATAAGGGTAAATTTATTCCTCGCACTAGGCGGTTAAGGTAATACAATACAACATCTCACTGCTGCACATGTCCCCCAGAGAACTCAGGGGGACATAACTGATACATCGAATTCCACGTTATGCAGAATTCCTCTAGCGGGTGTAACCAGGCTCTCAAAGATACGCCTGTTCCGTTCACGCCAGATGTGCCAAACGGAAGCAGCAAGTCGCACCCAGGCTCGCCTCGTCCACCCCGTCTCTCCACCTCTGTGACCTCGGATCCAGCTGATGATGCTCCGAATGTCCCGAGCCATGCCAGCTCCCCTCCCCAACTGCCCACACTGCACAGCCCAAATATACCAAGAGAATGAGCACTCGAAGAATAAATGGCCCATAGACTCAGCCTCTCCCGCACACAACACACACATCGTGTCCGGGATATGAACCCCACACCTGATGAGTCTGTCACGGGTCAGGAGTCTCCCCAGCAGCAGTCTGTACGCACATAACTGCATCTTCCGGGCTACACCTTTAGCCCAAATGAAGTCCCGATCCTCCATCAAGGCGTGCCGAACCCGAACCAGCTCGAAGCAGCTCCTGAAACTGAACGTACTCGCTCCACCTGGATAAGAAGTCCCTGTCCATATCCACATATCCCGAGGCTGGCTGGTGTCGATAACAATGCGGCGGATCGCCTCACCCAGCTGAGCCGTGAATGGGTAAGCCTCTGGCACCCAAACTCCATCTCTGATGATCCGGCTGCACCTGAGGCCCCTCGTAGCCTCTCTAGAAAACTGTGAACCCAGGATATCCAGTAAAGACCGACCCGCGACCCAGGGGTCCTGCCACAAGTCCGTCGAAGCCCCATCCCTCATGGACCGGCAGATAACAGACTGAAGCTTAGGTCTACACTTAAGAATAGTCTTAAATGTGACCGAGAAGTTGTTGTCATGCCTGCACGTCCAGAAGCTCCTCCCCTTAAGGTACCTGCTAGCCATCCACTCCGCCCATAAGGAGCCACCCTGGACGAACCTCCACGCCATCTTAATACCTGCAGCCTCCCTGATAGCCCGTAAAGATCGGAGACCTACTCCTCCCTCCTCCATCGGCCGGCATAGCTGGTCCCAAGAGATAGCATGCATCCCCCCCCTCCAGAGGAAATCCGCACATAGCATCTCCACCTTCCTGATAGTGGCCGTCGGAATCTGAATAGACTGGGACCAGAACATAGTAATCCCCGAGATGACCGACCTAATCAGCTCAATCCGCCCGCCAAAAGAGAGTCCAGCTGCTTGCCAGCCCTCAACTCTCTTTTGTGTGAACTCCACCAAACTGTGGCAATCATGCTCCCTAGCATAGTTTACCGACAGCGGGACCCCCAGATATTTCACAGGAAGCTCCCCTATCTCCACACCCAGCGCAAACGCCCTTTCCTCCTTCAGGGAGCACCTGGAGCTGAAGTAGACCCGACTCTTCTCTCTATTCAGCTGCAGTCCAGAGAGCCGTCCGAACTCCTCCATGACCTCAGAAAGCGCCCTCATTCCCTGCATCGACGGACGAAGAAGAACCAGGAGATCATCAGCATAGATCAAGTGTGAAACCACCGGTTGCACAAGCTTGAATAGCGGGGAAATCTTCTTTTCAAGCACCGCCACATCCAACAAACAAGTGAAATACTCCATCACCAGAGTGAACAGGTACGGAGACAGAGGGTCCCCTTGTCTGAGCCCCCTGGTGCTGCCGAAGAACCCACAGGGTGTACCATGAATAAGGACTTAGAACGTCGGCGTGCAGATACACTCCTTCACCATAGCAACCCACCTCATATCAAAGCCCATGGACAGCATGAGCTGGCATAGGAACTCCCTGTTGACCGTGTTGTAGGCTTTCCTAAGATCCAGCTTCACGCAGGCCTTCATCCCTCCTGGTTTGCAGAACTCCCTAACCATCTCATGGGCAAGCAAACTATGCTCCGCAATCGAGCGGCCTTTAATAAAGGCCGCCTGGTTCGGGGAAACCAGACCCTGCATAATTTCCTCCATCCTCCGACACATAAGATGTGTAATTATCTTGTACAGATAATTACAGCAAGCAATGGGCCGAAAGTCGGCCAGAGATGTCGCCCCCTCCTTCTTCGGCACCAGCGTCAGGAAGGTATGATTCAACTCCTTCAGAAGCTTCCCCTCAGTGAAGAACTCCTGCACTACCTCCAGGACCGGACCCTTCAGAACCTCCCAGTGACGCCGAAAGAAGCCACTAGAGAATCCGTCAGGCCCCGGTGCCTTATTGGGGTCAGCTCGCATCACAATCTCCTCCACCTCCTCCATACGGACCGGCTCCAGAAGTCGACTATTGCCCTGATGCGTCACCAACTTCTTAGGGACGAGGAGAGAATACACAGGGGTAGTCTGCCTGCTGATATAAGTCGGTGTAGAATCTGACAGCCTCTCTCTGAATCTCAGCGGGGTCTCCAATAAGTCTGCCCTCTCCGTCCAACAGCCTAGGAATGCCATTCCGGTGTTGGCGGGACCGGATAACATCATAAAAGAACTTCGTGCAGCGATCTCCATCCTTGAGCCAGGAACATTTCGCCCTCTGAGCCGCAACGATCTCCTCCTGAAGCCTAAGAGTGTTGACCTCTGCCACAAGGACTTTCTCCCTAGCCGCCAGCTCCCCGCTCAGAATATCCGACGCCAGCCTCCCCTGGACCTCCCGAAGTTCAGCCTCCTTGTCCGCAAGGGAAGACCGCGGCATCTGCTTCACCCAGGCACGAATACCTCTCTTCACCTGCTTCAACTTATGAACCATCCTGAACTGAGCAGTGCCCGCCCGAGTATTTTGCAGCCCTCTAGTAACCACCTCATCATAACCCGCAGAAAGAAACCACCCATTGTTGTACCGGAAAGGCCTAGCCTTCCACGTGGGCCTCTCAACTAGACCAACTCGAATAGGCGAGTGATCGCTCGTCCCAGCATCCAGACCTTCCGCCACACTATTCGGAAAGAGATGGAACCACTCGCTATTTCCCAGAGCCCTGTCCAGCTGGCACGCAATCCTGTTCTGGCTCTGGACCGCCTTGTTGTGCCAGGTCCAAGTATGCCCTGCTCTCTCCAGACCCCTCAACCCCGTCTGAAGAAGACACCGCTGGAAATCATAAAGAATCGGATCCGGAACCGGTCTGCCTCCCACCTTCTCATGCCTGTGCAACAAGGCATTGAAGTCTCCCATAAGGAGTAAAGGAAGGTGAAGAAGATCCGCCATCCTGTTCAGACTACTAATATCCTCCCAGAGGGTCTCCCGTCTCCTCCTGTCGTTGTGCCCGTACACAGCGTCCAGGATGAACGAGAAACCCCCCTTATTAACAAAAGACACGCCAATGAGCTGCTGGGTCTTCAAAATAGTGGACCCCTCCCAACTGTCCCTATTCCACCTAACCCAGATCCGAGCCATATCACATAGATCGAGGTTATGGGAATGGTCCCAACTGGCAGACGTCCTGCGATTCAGCACAACCTCCCCCCGAATCTTGGACTCCAACAACACCGCAATGTCACACTTCTCCCTCCTCAGCACACTAGTGAACTCCCTCCAACGCCCGATAGAGCACCCGCCTCTAATGTTCCAGGCCAGGACCGACATTAAGACTTAATGTTAGTACCCCCTAACCCAACATCAGGCAGAACACCCGAGGGAGGTGCCCCGCCCTTCTCACTAATATCTCCTCCGGCCGGGGAGCGACCCCCCGAGATGAGTGACCCATCTGTCCCGGTCACCTCCACCTCCAGCGCTCCAGGCTGCTCCACGTCATCCATGAACTCCCCATCAGGGGGGACAGAGGCCGACCCCCCCATCGAAGAGGGAGCAATGTGCTCCTGGAGCTGACCATACATCAGGGCCCACACCGGGTTATTCCCCGTATCGGTGTTCGAACCCCTCAACTGTGGAATGTCCTCCAGCGTCGCTGTCGCTTGCCGCTTCCTACTGTAGACCTGGATCTCCTGGGAGGCTGGCACATTCTGACTCCTCCCTAGAGCACTCAAGCTCCGTGTCACCATCTTCCTCTGTCCATCGAAAGGAACCATCACACCCTGCATCCTCTCCTGTACCGCCAACCCATCCTCCACCCCCATCACGATATCCTCTACCTGCTCTTCTTCCTCCACTCCATCAACCGAGTCCAGCACTGGCTCCCGTGACACCTCCTCACGCTGATCCGCCTCCCCTTTTGACTCCCGGCTTCGGGTACACCCATTTGAATTATGACTACAGGAGGGGTGATTAGCCTCTCGAAGATACGACGGTTTCGTTCCCTCCATACATGCCAAATAGTGGCAGCCAGTCGAACTCTGGCGGTTCGGAACCAGTCCTGTCCTCTTCCTCTGCTATCTCGGAGCACAGTGATGATGTCCCCAATCCGCTTTCCGGAGTCGCATCCACCCAGCACCCTACTTTGTTCAGACCAGATCTGCCATGACAGGGTACACTCAAAAAAAAAGTGTCCTATAGATTCATTCTCCACACTGCATAGCACACACTTAGGATCTGGAACCGGAATCCCAAAAGCACTAAGTCGGTCCCTCGTCAGTAGGCGGCCCAGAAGATGCCTGTAAACACAAAGTTGCATCTTCATAGCGAGTCCCTTGCACCATACGAACTCATAGTCCGTACTCTGAGGATAAGTGCGCCGAATGAGGTTGTAGCAGCTCCGAAACTGGAACTGTCCAGTCCCCGTAGAATCTCCTGGCGGCTCCCAAATCTACCGATTAGCTGACAATTCGGGATCAATGACGACATAACTGATACTCTCACCCAGCTCCTCGGTATAGCGGTAGGACTCATGCCTCCACTCTCCATCACGAATAATACGTTGGCAAGTCAGCCCCCTACTGTCCTCCTGATGCGACGGGACCCCCCTGATCTCTAATAGAGATTGCCGATCTATCCAAGGATCCCGCCAGAGGTTCGTGCCAGCCCCATCCTTTATGACCATTCGGATTGCAGATTTGAGTACCACCCTGTGCCTCAAAATAATCTTGAAAGAGACAGAATGATTGTTGTCCGTAGCACAGTCCCAGAAGTTGCCATTTTTCACATATCTGCTATGCATCCAGTCAGCCCAGAGGGATCCCCTATTGATGAATTTTCATGCCAGCTTCAGCGCCGAGGCCTCCCTGATCTCCAACAATGGCCGTAGCCCCACTCCTCCCTCCTTTCTAGGCCGACAAAGCTGCTCCCAGGATACCGCATGCATACTACCCCTCCATATGAAGTCTGCACAAATCCGCTATACTTTCATGATAGTGGCAATAGGAAGAAGGATGGATTGTAGCCAGAAATGAGCTACAGCTGATATCACCGATCTAACCAGCTCGATGCGTCCTCCAAAGGAAAGACCAGCGGCTTGCCATCCTTCAACCCTCCTCTGGACGAACTCCACCGGACTATGACAGTCTGATCCCGCACATAGTTAACTGTGAGAGGAACCCCTAGATACTTCACCGGTAGATCACTCCTCTCAACTCCCAGCGTCGGCCCGCTCCTCCTTCTGGGAACAGAGGGAGCTGAAATACATCATGCTCTTCTCTCTGTTCATTTGGAGGTCTGAAAGGGATTCTAGCTCTCCCATAATCTCTGCAATCGTGTGCATACCCTCCGTAGATGGCTGGATGAACACCAAGATATCGTCTGCATAGATAAGGTGGGTAACTGGGGGTCAATCCTCCGGAACAATGGAACCAGTCTCCCGCGATGTACTGCCATGTCCATCAGGCATGTGAAGTATTCCATGACAAGCGTGAATAGGTAAGGGGAAAGAGGATCGTCTTGCCTAAGTCCACAGTTGCTCTGGAAGTACCCAAATGGGGTGCCCTGAATGAGGACAGAGAAAGTGGGAGTCGTGATGCATTCCTGGATCCTCGCAACCCAGCCATCGTCGAAACCCATGGCAGACATCAGATGACAAAGGAAATTCCTATTGACCATGTCATAGACCTTCCTCAAATCCAACTTTACACATGCCTTCTCCCCTCCAGGTTTACTGAATCCCCTCACCATCTCATGCGCCAGTAGGCTGTGCTCCGCGATCGACCTCCCCTTGATGAATGCTGCCTGGTTCGGAGAGACTAAGTCCTGCATGATTCCCTCCATCTGCCGGCACAAAGGTAATTATCTTATAAAGATAATTACAACACGCAATAGGCCTGAAATCCACCAGCGATGTCTCTCCCTCCTTCTTTGGCACAAGTGTCAGGAAAGTGTGGTTCAGCTCCTTCAGCATCTTTCCTTTGGTGAAGAACTCCTGTACCACCTCAAAGACCGGGAACTTCAGAGTACCCCAGCGACGTTTGTAGAACCCACTGCTAAAATCATTCGGTCCAGGTGCCTTGTTGGGATCCGCCGTCTTGATGATGGATTCCACCTCCTCCATAGTAACAGGAGCAAGAAGAAGGCTATTCCCATAAGGAGTTACCAGTATCTTCGGAACTACATCTTGGAACGTAGACAAGTAGTTAGACTAGAAATATAACTCAGAGTAGTACCTGACGACCTCGTCTTGGATCTTTAACAGCTCCCCCACGAGATGACCCTCCATGTCAAGAAGCTGGGAAATATGGTTCCGGTGCTGTCGGGTCCGGATAACATCATAGAAGAACTTTGAACAGCGGTCACCATCCTTAAGCCAGGAGCATTTAGCGCTGGGCCGCGCTAATCTCCTTCTGCAGACGCAAGATGTTGACTTTCCCGATCAGCTCCTTCTCTCTCGTCGCCAGGTCTCCGTTCAGCATGTCAGACTGCATGTCCTGCTGGATGGTACGGAGCTCCGCCTCTTTATCTTCCAGGGTAGTCTTGGGCAAACCCTTCACCCAACACCGTAACGCCTTCTTTGTAGCCTTGAGCCGATGTACCATGCGATACTGAGCCGTCCCCACCTGTCTGCTAGTGAGCCTCTCCGTAACAACATCCAAGTATCCCTCTGAAAGATACCATCTGTTGTTGTACCTGAAGGGGCAAGACCTTACAGTAGGCCAAATAGTGAAGCCAATCCTGATAGGGGAATGGTCGCTCGTCCCAGCGGCCAGACCTCAGCCGAAGTGTTGGGGAAACGGTGGAACCATTCCCCGTTGTCTAAGGCTCTATCCAACTGGCAGGCAACCCTGTTACGGACTGCTTTGTTATGCCAAGTGCATAAGAATTCCGAGCGCGACAACCCCTGGAACCCCGCCTGGAGGAGGCATCTCTGGAAATCATACAGAATCGGATCTGGAACCGGACGGCCGTCCACCTTCTCCCCTCTGTGCAAAAGGGCATTGAAGTCCCCTATCAGAAGCATCAACAGAGACGAGGAGTCCGCAGCGGTGGCAACTTTGGATATGTCGTTCCACAGGGACTCCCGTCGCCGCCTGTCGTTGTGGTCATACACCGCACCCAGCAAGAACCGAAAGTACCCCTTGTTCGTGAAAGAGATGACGATCAGCTGCTCCGTCATCAAGATCAAGTTCCCTTTCCAGGTCTTCGAGTTCCATCTGACCCAGATCCTGGCCATGTCACATATAGCCAAGTTGTGGAGTTGGGCCCAATGAGATGGGGTCCGCCGAGCATGAGTCTTCTCTCCTTTAATCTTAGTCTCTAACAGAACATATATGTCGCACTTCTCTCTGTGGAGAACCCCACAGATCTCTCTCCATCTCCCTAACGAACACGTACCCCTCACATTCCAGGCGATGATAGCAATTAATTATTGAGAGATAGGTTCCCCTGATTATCACCCGGACCGACACCTAGGGTTGGTACCACATCCGTTGCTAACAAATCCTCCTCCATCCCAGTGGGTGGGCCTGCTGGGTTGCTTCCTGGGAGAGCACCAACGTCCAGGCCGGGTTGTCCATACAGAGCGCCTCCTCACTGGTAGTAGAATGCCCTCCCACACCGGAGGGACCATCCCTCAAAGGTCCAGCTCGTCGCTTCCTACTATAGACTATCTCCGCAGAAGACCTGCCATCCCCCCACTCCTTACTCTCCGAAGCCACCATGCCTATGGTTGGGGTGAAACAGTGAGGCTCAGTCCTCCATCCTCCTCCAGCGGTGGGTCCTCCTCCTGCATGACATCCTCCCCTCTGTCGACCCCGGAACCCAATGCCCGTGATGTGCCAGGCACCACACTAGTTGGTGGATACGATCCCACCTGGGGACCTCCTGACGGACATGCACTGTCCAGATGCCCGAAGCAAGCACACTGCGAACAGGTTGGAGGGACCTATTCATACTCCACCTTTTGGGTTAGCACCTCTCCAGAAGGTACTTCATACTCCAACAAACTCGGTAACTCCCTCCCAGTCCGGATCTCGACGAATATCCTAGCATACATCAGTCTCGATCGGAAGGCTGTAGCATTATCAGCCTTGATCGGGGTGCCCACTAAGCTAGCAAGTCGCATCAGCGACGGAATACTCCAGAACCTGACGGAGAACTCAGGGAAGCGTATCCAAACAAGAATGACATTTAGGACTTCCTTCTCACATCTTAGATCTGGGGTCCACTCTTTCAAAATGATAAACCTGCCATCGAACGTCCAAGGGCCACCGTGCAGGATCCTGGTGACATCCTCTGCTAGCCCAAACTTTACGTAGTAGAAACCATTTTCTCTACCAAATATCTCCATATTGTCCTTCGGCTGCCAGACCTGCGCCGCATATTCCCAGATCTGTCCATAGAATGGCTTGTTACCCAAGACGTACAGAACCAGAGTGTTCTCCCAGAAGGCAGTAACCTTCTCAATCTCCTCCGCAGGGAACGAGGTCCGGAAGCCACTCCTTACCTTTTTCGGCGGCACGAACTCCATAGATGTAGGATTTTTTTTGTCCCACTGGTTTGCATATATCCGCCCAGGATCTACCCTCCACCTGGGGGGCCATCCTATGCGGCCTGGGGACAACCCCTGCGGGAGTTGACCCTGGACCCTGACCACCCATGTCCACTACCTTGTCCTTCCCTTTTTTCGCCGCAGACGCCTTGGGGCGCCAGCCCACGATCTTCCAGTAGACGCCACAGGACCTCGGGCCGATGACCGCAACCCCGAACCCTCTTCCTGTCTCCTGTCTATAGAGTAGCGCGCCTTTTGGAGGCTCTGAGAGCCCCCCACCTTGCTCCCAGTCTTGGCCACACGACGTTGCGTAACCGTCGTCCATCCGCCTCCCTCCATCTGGCCACCCTGAGCCCCAGATCCAGATCCGACTACGAACGTCGGGGCATTGGAGACGTCCGAGAGGATCCGATCCACACCCGACCCCGTTGCCGGGCCAACCGCCGTCAAGACCACCGCCGCAGCCGTCGACTGGCCTGCCCGGCCATCCGTCTTCGCCTCAAGGGGTACGCCCGACCCCCCCGGAGTAGCCCCCATCCCCCTCCCGGCTTGGGGGGTCTCCGCCGGTGCCTGGGAGGGTCGGCCCGACCTCCCCTCCTTCTCTCCCTCCCCTCCTCCCCCTCCAGGAGGGTCACCGCCGCCGCCTAGGGGGGTATGTCCGACCCGCCCTTCCCCCCGGCCTCCCTGGCCTCCTCCCCCCTCCGGCGAGCGGATCCGGAGGGGGGGGGGTGTGAGCGTCGTCGCGGGCGAAGCCCTAGCGGTGCTCTCGTGCGCAGCCATTGTTTCATATATATATATATATATATATATATATATATATATATATATATATATATACTGCTCTGGATTGCACTGCCATCGCCCCTAATCACCTTTGGGTCACCTGTGTCTATCTCCATGTATATATATATATATATATATATATATATATATATATATATATATATATATTTCCTTCTGTCTGTGGACATCTTTGACTTTTTTAAAATAGAAATCATATTCATCACTATCACAATAAGTACAAGTCTGACATCTTTCCATAATCAACAATGTATCTTTTCTATCTTTATTGTACAGTTTGTATCACCCACAAAGTGCAAATTTTTGCTGGTATGGTGGGATTCTGTAATAACCCTTGGCAAATAGGAAGGATTATTGTACAGTTTGTATCACCCACAAAGTGCAAATTGTTTGCTGGTATGGTGGGATTCTTTAATAACCCTTGGCAAATAGGAAGGACTATTGTACAGTTTGTATCACCCACAAAGTGCAAATTGTTTGCTGGTATGGTGGGATTCTTTAATAACCCTTGGCAAATAGGAAGGAGCAGCTATTCATTGTAAACTGACACTATTGTGGTATCAGGTTTCAAGTACCTGCCGAACCTTGGCCTATTTGCTTCAAAAATGTTTAATGACGTTTCGCACTCAATTCATTTACATGTTGAAATATTACACTTCTTTTAGTCAACTAAATGTAATAAGTTTCCATAATATTTGATCTATGTATATCTGTCATGCAGCATGATTTGTTTTTAGTCATACTGTAGATATCTGATTTTGGTGCCCAAAATGTATTTGGATGTTGATAGGATACAGGGATGGTGCTAGGAATCACACTTTGGGGTTTATGCATAATAGTGCTGTTCTAAAAAAACTTCTGTTCCATCCCCACTCCCTCTCACCCTTCTGGATCTATGGATTTTTTTTTTCTAAAATTTCTACTCACATTCACACGTTCTCTTGAGCATCTAAACTCATTTTGTTTTTTTAATGATACACCAGGTTTCTTTATGCCGTCATTGTGTGGTGATTACTGCTTGTTTTGTGTTGCATTTTGGTTGTGTCTTGAGTTTTACATTTTGGTTCTGTCTAAGTGAGCAGTTCCAAAGTTTTCATTTATTGATGATCTGATTATACTTGGTACACCTCATAATCACTGATTTACTTCATGTAAAAGTTATATCTTCTACTTTTATTGATATATTTATTCTTACATAAATCCATGTATTTGATGTATATCACAACATGAGTTCTTGGCATAAAGCAGGCAGGGTAACCTGAATTAAGGTTTATGGTTATTGCTTTTGATACCTTTTTGTTTTCAGCAACCAGAGCTGCTTAAATTCAAAGAAGAAATATCCCGCATTAATTCAAAAATTAAAAGCAGCAAGAAGGAGCTGGAAAAAAAGAGAGGTGATCAGAGGAAGCATGCAAAAGAAATACAAAAGCTAGAAGAGGACTTGCATGACGTTACTGAAGCTATGCATAAGCTGAATGAGCAGGGCCAGGATGGAGTTGGGAAACTTCAGTTGGCTGACAATCAGCTGAAGGAGTACAACAGGATGTAAGTTTATATTTTTCCTTCTCCTTTTAGCAAAAGTACTTGCTAGTTAACCTACATGTTTTCTTCTACAAGTATCAGATTTATTTTATTTTCTGCGTGTGAGAGCACATCTTTATAGTATCAACTTCAAAAATTTTCTTCAGGCAGTAGAATATTATGATTGACATAATAACATCACTGCTAAAACCATAAGTTACCAGACCCAGAGTGGATATCAATCCAGTCGAGGCTTCGGATCTCTCTCTCTCTCTCTCTCTCTCTATATATATATATAATATAAATGTCACTTTCTAGTTTTTCATAAACGCAGAATCTTGTTTTGGGCAATTGAAAAAGAGGAAAGTGAAGACCATTGAATTAAAAAGCGCGCCTAGGCGCAAGGCGCAACGATGTGCTGGGACAGCGCCTAGGAAGAAGCCAGGCACACCACCTTAAAAAAGCGCGCGCCTAGTGTAGAAAGGCGTAGGCTCCAGGCGCTCAACAAGGCGCGCCTAGGCGTAAAGTTACTTTAATTTATATATATATATATATATATATATATATATATATATATATATATATATATATATATATTCCAACCTTCTATATACATGTTATATAGTTTATGGGCTTTATTGGAAAGTATAGAAATTATTGTCATTAATATTATTGTAGGTTTTAGATTGTTTTCTAAATTAGAATGTACTTCTATATTTAAAGGCTTATATATATGTGGTTTGTATATTATATGTATATAGTTTGGGTTGCGTTGATCAGGGAGTGCATCACGTCCCCTACTTTCTCAGTTCTCATCCAGGACGTTCCTTATGGGTACTTCCAGAGCAACCGTGGGCTTAGGCAAGGTGACCCATTGTCCCCTTACCTGTTCACGCTTGTGATGGAATACTTTACTTGTTTGATGGACCTGGCAGTGCACCATGGACGGCTGGTGCCTCTGTTTCGGAGGATGGTCCCTTCAGTTACCCACCTTATTTATGCTGATGATCTACTGGTCTTCATTCAGCCTACGACGATGGGGTTGCAGACGCTTGCGGCTATTATGGAAGATTTGAAGTCCTTCTCGGGTCTTCAGCTGAACAGGGATAAGAGTCGGGTCTATTTCAGTTCCTGGTGTTCCCAGAAGGAGGAGCGGGCTGATGTCCTGGGTATAGCGAGGAGTGATCTTCCGGTGCGGTATTTAGGAGTGCCCCTCACAGTCAATTATGCGCGGGATCAGGACTGCCAGGGCCTGGTGGAGTATGTCCAGCGGAGAGTAGAAGGCTGGCAAGCTGCCGGTCTGTCTTTTGGCGGACGCATAGAGCTGATCAGATCTGTGATCTCGGCTGTGGCCCATTTTTGGCTACAGTCCATCCTCCTCCCGGTGGCCACTATTCGGCGAGTGGAGCGTCTATGTGCTGATTTCCTTTGGAGGGGGGGTATGCATGCGATCTCGTGGGAGCAGCTCTGCCGTCCCAGGAAGGAGGTAGGTGTGGGGCTCAGGCCGTTACTGGAGATCAGGGAGGCCTCTGCGCTCAAGCTGGCCTGGAGATTCATTAGCGGGGGGTCTCTCTGGGCGGACTGGATGCACAGCAGATATGTGAAGCCGGACAATTTTTGGACGTGTTCTCCTGATAACAACCATTTTGTCACGTTCAAGACTGTCCTGAGACACAGGGGTGTGCTCAAGTCTGCTATCCGGAGGGTCATGAAGGATGGGTCAGGTACGGACCTCTGGCGGGACCCTTGGATTGATCGGAGTTCGTTGCTAGACATCAGGGGACCCCCGACTTACACAGAGGACAGGCGAGGTCTGAGGTGTAGTCGGATCTTACGAGATGGAGAGTGGAGGCCGGAATCGTATCGGTACACGGAGGAGCTGGGAGGGTTCATCAGGGCTACAGTCATTGATCCGGCTTTGCCTGCGGATCGGTGGATTTGGGAGCCGACTGGAGCTTCTTCGGGCTCGGGGGAGTTCCAGTTCCGTAGTTGCTACAACCTTATCCGGCACACTTTTCTTCTGAGTTCTGATTACGAGTTCGTCTGGTGTACGGGTCTGGCCAGGAAGATGCAGTTGTGTGTTTACAAGCTTCTTCTGGATCGCCTTTTAACGAGGGATAGACTGAGTTCTTTTGGAGTGCCAGTGCCGGATCCCATATGTGTGCTTTGCTGCTTGGAGCCTGAGTCTATTAAACATATATTTTTCGAGTGCATTCTGGCATGGCAGATGGTCGGAACAGAGTCGGGTATTGGGAGTGTACGCCTCTGGTAAATGCATTGGGGACATCATCCAGGTGATTCGAGATAGTAGGGGTCGAGGTTAGGACTGGTTCCGCACAACCAGAGTTCGTCTGGCGGCTTCGGTTTGGCATGTTTGGCGGGAGCGAAACCGCCGGATCTTTGAGGGACTAGTCACACCTCCGGTTGGCATTCTCCATAATATTGAGTTTGATGTGAATGCTATGGAGAATGGATGAGTGTTGAGTGGGAGTCCCACTCAATTTGTATGTTGTATGATTATGGCTTTTCGTTTGGAATAAAATTTACCTTTTTCCAAATATATATATATATATATATATATATATATATATATATATATATATATTTGTGCCTATAATTAGTGATATTTTCAAGGAATTTGGACTTCTATGTAGCTAAGTTTTTAAATGTAGATATTTTTTACATATAAAGAAAAAAGTGCGCCTAGCTTTCAAAAGACGCGCCTTGAGCCTTGTGCCTAGCGCCCGAGGCTCCAGGAACCTTTGCGCCTTGCGCCTAGCGCCTGAGGCTCCAGGAACCTTTGCGCCTTGGTGCGCCTTTCGCCTTTTAAAACTATGGTGAAGACATTTTTCCCGGTCTAGGTTGTAGTCTAGGATGCACTCCATATCCTGTTTATGTTGTGTACATATTTATGACACAGATATATGTATGTATGTTGTACTGTCAAGTGATACTTGGGTCACAATTAACTTTGGTACATTGTATGGGCACACAGTCCACAGCTTTCCTCAAACATGGTACTGAGGGGATAGACTTGTGTGTGTTGTGCGTGCGTGTGTGTTTGTGTGTGTGTAATATATGTCTGGTAGAGATGATTTGATACTAAATCCTATAACAATTTACTCCTATACAATTTAATCTGACAGTTGATTGTAATATTTTTCTGTCAGTTTGATTTTTTCTTTTGGTTGAATTGTTCTGATCCAAGGTTGCACTTTTGATGACCTGGGCTGGGAATCAACCACTTTTGGGGTCTTGGGATCTGGGATTCGGATTACGGGTGCCAGAACCTGGTAACACAGCTTCTGTCTGCATCAAGGTTCATCAGTCACCAATGTGTCAGGCTTCATGGTTTTTTACTAGCTTTCTAGGTTTTATGGCATGGGTATCTACTTGTTCCTTGTTGCCTAGGCCAGGAACTTGTGGCTGACTTATGGAGGGTTGATGTTGTTAGAATCATGGTACAATTATCTATTAGGCACAATAGCCAGGGGTATATAAACAAGTACATTCTTTGTACATTGTTGTTGTTGAGTTTGTTGTTTCATAGTTCATTGTTGATTGCTTTTTTCTTGTCAGACCCTTGTTGGACGACCCATCGTGAGTTTGAGGGGGTGTTGGAGAACTGATGTGTATTTAAAATTGCCTGTGAAGTGTTCTTCAGCTTTAGAATGTAGTTTTGCTTTTCATTGAATGCTTGCAGCTTATACTATTTTGATGGGGAATGACTCGGATTCTATGATGACTGAGTATGCAACTTATAATTCAAGAGAATCAGAAAATTGGATTGGAATGTTTATTGGTTACCAAAATCTAGATCTCAGTGCTTGCATTGTGTAGTATTTATTTACATCTTTCCTATAGTTTTGCTGGTCAGACATGATGTTTCGACTTGTTTTGAAGCATTTTGTCTTCAAAATTGTTATATCTGTGAAATTCTATGGCTCTTGGCATGTTGCTTCAGGTGTAATAACAGTTCTTTATACTGCAGTAAGCAAGATGCCGGAATGAAAACTGCAAAACTGAGAGATGAGAAAGAAGTCCTTGATAGCCAGCTACGTACTGATGTAGAATATAAAAAGAACTTGGAAGAGAATCTTCAACAGTTGCTCAATCGTGAAGAAGAGTTGTCATCACAAGAACATCAACTGCAAGAAAGATTCGAAAAAATTACAGTTGCACTTGCTAAACATAAGACAGAGCGGTCACGAGCAGATAGTGAACTAAAGGAGGTTTCTAAGAAACGACAGTCCTCTGGGTTAGTTGTGAATATATTAATTTTTTTCAATTTCACTTCCTTTCAGTTTGTTCTATTGGATGATTTATGTCTGTTTCATTACCCTCATGCATGTACATGCTTTTCACAAACAAATCCTCATGTTAATCAAGATTTTTCTGTGGACAGGACAAAATATCAGAATTTGAAGCAAAAAATTGATGAAATAGATCAAGAGTTACGTGAGCTGAAAGCTGACAAACATGAAAGTGAGCGAGATGCTCGACTTTCTGAAACTGTTCAAAGTCTCAAGCGTCTTTTTCCAGGAGTCCATGGTCGTATGACTGAACTTTGTAGGCCATCACAAAAGAAATTTAACCTTGCTGTTACTGTTGCTATGGGTAGGTTTATGGATGCTGTAGTGGTAGAAGATGAAAATACAGGAAAAGAATGCATTAAGGTAAATGTCAAACTTGCTGCTTATATCAGTTTATGATCACTGCATGCCAGTGCAGCATGCTTTTCCAAATTTATAAAAACATCACCATAAACAATTACACTTGTCTAAGTAATTTTTCTGTTCATTCTCCTTGAGTACCATTCCATCTTTTCAACGAAATGTCTTTTTTTTCCTGCCTTTTATGGGATGAGGGTTCAGGAATTCTAAGGTCTGATGCTATGTGTGCAAAATATTCATGATGGTGCATCCCTCACAGCAGTCATGAATAATGCAGAGATTTAACTTTGTTCTTATCATTTGAGCATTGATGTTATTATGAGTTAATTTAGCTTTGAAAATACCATTCGAATACAGATGCGGTTTCTAGAACTATGAATACAACTCACTGAGATGTCGATAAACCTTGCATGGTGGTTGTACTGGGTTGCCTTATAATTGTGAAATCAACTTGTTTGATACATCAAATTACATATGGTAGTATAGAGGAGATGAAGCCAATATTATTGAACTCAGACTTTCTTGTTGTATTTGCCAAAATTGCAACCATATAATTGAATCATGATAGTAAGGCTTCGTTGTTGTTTTTAATATGTAGGCCTTCTGCACCTTATAATTATATCATGATCCTATTATCGTGGATCCGATTAAGTAAAAAGGCTAAGATTTTGCATGTGATTATGTTTTCTGCTCATAAAATTGGTGATAACTTGGCCGACGAGAAGTTTTTTTCTTCTTCTTCTTGAGAATAAGGCCGGTGTTTGACTGCGATGATATCCTGTCTTCCTTCCTATACCAAAGGCCTCGACCGCTTGGTTTTGCATTCTTTCGACCTTGAAAAATTGGAAAAAGATTTGTTCTTGTTTTGCTTTTGATCTGAATCGATCAAATTAGGGTTTTTGATTTTTTTCTAATTTGAAGACAGAGTCGAAGAGGTGGTTTTGTTACAAACAATTATAGTAATGGTGATGAAAATCACCACAAAGATAGTTTTATTAAAACCACCAAACTCTTGCCTCTTGATCTAGAGAGCAAAAGCGCACAAATAAATTGTGAAATTATAATGAAGGTTTACACACTTCTTTTATACTCGTAGGCAACCTCTAATATTTTCTAGTACTTATTAGGACTAGGAAGACCTATCCCTATAAGAAATAACTTAGAAATCCTAACTTTTCCTCACAATTTTGGTAAAAGAGAACAAGATAGTATGAAGGAATACTAATCCTAATTACTTTCCATAAAGAGAATATCAATCCAAAAAAGAACCCTAATGACAAAAATTAGGAATTCCAATCGTAAAAATTAGAAATCCTAAGCCTAAACCTAAACGGAGATCCTCCCGTATCAATACTCCCTCTTTTGGAGGAGCGAAGCTCAAGCAAGCTCATATCTTTAGGTTGGGGAAGAGCTTCTCTCTCAGATTGTCGGTACCACTTTGTTTTCTTTGGCAACTCTTCCTTTCTTCTTATGCGGTAGGAAATGATATCCACGTAGAGCGTTGTGATACTTTTCTCCAAGACACAGTCCTTCAGTGGCCCTTTCTTCTCTACAAAGATGTCTTCCACTGTTGGCAACACCGTGCCAACATTATCTTCCCCGTCAAGCATCAATGGCTCGAATAGCTTCAAGTACTCTGCATTTACCACGAAGTTCAACTGTATATATGGTGGCAAGTCGAGCCGGTAAGCATTCTCCCACTTTCTACATTGTCTCGCACCATGAAGTACAACACCAGAAGAATCATTAAATAATTTGAGGTACTCAAAAGGAATGACAACAACAACTCATAGGAGTTTTTGGAAGTATATCTCAATCCCGTCAAGTTGATTTCGCCGTCAAGGTCGCGACAATGACGACTTTGGAGAGTCTTCGAAGAGTTTGGTGAGTGCCTCTTATAGTTTTTTGGGTTTGAGAGTTGGTGAGTTTTGGAAGCGTATTGGAGGTGGGTGTAATTCCTTTGTAGCTTTTGTATCTCTTCTCTTTTTAGATAGTAAAATCTCTCTATGGCCTTTGCCCGTAGCTGTAGCCCATTTGAGGTGAACCACATTAAACTTTTTGTGTGCTTTACTTTTCCAATTTCGTGTTTATTGCTCTGTTTACAGGGTATTTCAGTTAGCGATCTATTAGCTTCGACACAACAAATCCCTAATTTGAAGGACTCGGAGTCAGAGAGGAGGTTTCATTGTGGAAGGACAAGATTATAGTAATGGTGATGGAAATCACCACAAAGATAGCTTTATTTAAATGATAATTACCTGAAATCCCTCCTTATGTTTGTCCGCTTATCATCAAACACCAAGATGTAATTTTTTCATCATGGAGCCTCCTTCTGCCGTTAAGGATCCAAGAATAATGCTAAGTTATGCTGAAGTGGAATAATTTTATGCTTGTTGACAAAATGCCCTTCTTTGAACTATTTGACAATTGAAGTCTCTCTCCATGAGCTCGTTCAATTTACTACAATTCTAAATTCCTAAAATTTATTCAAATCCTAAATGTCTACCAAAAAGCTTTCTTCTACTAATTCTCCAGTTGGAATAGATTTTCTTTCGTAATTTTTGTCATATGATTGTTGTATTGTGCCTCAAACAATCAGAATATTGCTAACGCTAAATCCTTAATTCTCATCCAAACTTTAATATTTGTGAAATTTGTTGTGTTGTGCCCCAAATGTTATGCAATTTAACTAGATTTCTCTCTTTTTCGAACAACAGCATTGCATTTTGAGTTTAGAAGATTCAAAGATAGAAGAAGAAACCTTGGAGATTAACACTCAAGTTTGGGAGAAGATAATTACAAGATTCAAAGCTCAAATTTGGGCTAGTATCTCTCCATTAAAGCACCTAAACACATATTTATTGATGAAGATGGATGAATATAAGATTCAAAGCTCAAGCTTGTAGAAAAAAATATCAATTGCAATTTCAATTGTGTTAAACTATCTATTGACAATAACATAGTTATGAATTGTAATGAGAATTACATTGAATTAAATTGAACGTAGTTCACTTTGAAACAACATAGACTAGTCAAATATGAGTAATTTTTTCATCTTTTTTGAAAATCCAGTCTGTTGATACATAAAACAGATTTGTGAAGAAAAAGTTTTAATTTTGGAAAGAAAAAAGAGAAATATTGGGGAAGAACAAGAGCAATAAGAGTTATGATTTTACTCAAAACAAATTTGGGTCAAGAAGAAGGACAATTTCATCCATCTAGTGTAAACTAACTCTATAGGTACGTGCCTTAACATGACTTGAGAGTTTCTAACGGTGGAAGGGAGCTCCATGATGTAAGAAAATGTCAAGGGAGTTTAATGATAAGTGGGAAACATGAGAGGGGGAAAAGAAGGGGGGGGGGGGGGGGGTGTTCCAAATAATTACCCTTATTGAAACTACCAAACTCTTGTACCTTGATTTAGAGAGCAAGAGGACACAAATGAATTGTGAAGAAGATTATTTGCAATAGAGGTTTAGGCACTTCTTGTATACCCGTAGGCAACTTCCAATATATTTTAATTCTTATTAGGGCTAGGAACAACTAATCACATAAGGAATATGTTATAAATTTTGACTTATCCTCACAATTTCCATTAGAAAAGATAGTAGGAAGGAATATTAATCCCAACTACTTCCATAAGAAGAATAGGGATCGTAAAAGGAACCCTACTCGCAAAACTTATGATTTCTAATCCTAAAGATTATAAATCCTAAACCTAAACGGAGATCCCCGGGATCAACTTTGTGATGGCATTGTTAAATGGATAAAAAGGGACTTTCATCACATTTAGCTGTGGTCGTTAATAAGCTATCTACTTGGAACTAAGTACAGTCTCTGCATTACTTGTTTGCATAGCTCTTAAACTAGTGTGACGTTTATTGTTCTAATAATAGTCTGATTGAATTAAGTCTGTAATCTTGTACAGTAATGTTCACCTTTTTATTTAGTTTTTCCTTATGTTATTAATGTCTTTCAGTTTGCAACTGAGAAGAAAACCTTGTGCTGTTCCGTCTGTATTTGGCCAGACCATCATTTTTAGTGCATATAGCTTTTGGAATTTGTAATATAATGCACACTCATTATCTGCAGTGTTTGCTTTCTGTCGCTTAAAATCTGGAAAAATAAATCTTCTTTATGATGGAAGTCTCTGTTTTCAACGGTGCCACTGTTTGAACATTGAAGAAACCATCAGATATTCAGTGTGGATTAACTCTTCTACACATCCTTTCACTTCATGCTTCAAACCAGATTCATGACTCTTAGCGACTACTAATGAAACAAGTTTCAAGTTAACAGGACGGTACTAAATGAGTCATTTTCTGTCTTTCTGAAAGTACACTCTAGAAGTCACCTTTTTATTTTCAGCCGCAACGAAACTGTTGATATTAAGACTTGTTTTGCGATAATTTTAGCTCCTCAAGTAAATGTAATATTTTTCTTGGATATTCAATCATTAGAACTTGTGCTTGCTGAAGGATTAACCTAAATTATAAACTGGCATCAAGCGTCGTCCTCTAGATACTGCATGAACATCTCATGTTGTGACCCTTCATCTAATTATTTAAAGTATTTGCTGCATCTTATATACCTATCACCTCTCGTCATGTGTTTCCTATTGAACCCTCATTGGCCACCTGTGTGTAACATCTCTTGGAGTTCTCAGCTGTTTTTAACTTTTTTGGTTGGATGAACTTGTGCTTCTATATTCAAGCAGTAATTTTATTATCACCTGCAAAAACAGCAGGATATATAATTATATACATTCGTACATTTGTTATATGAATATCGTTGAAAAAGTATTAAAGAAAAAGGCATCGAGTCCCACGGGGCCATGCTTATGCAGGGTTTGGGGAGGGTCAAGATGTGTGCAGCCTTAATCCTATATATATGGAGTCTCTATTTCCGTGACTCGAATTTGCATTCTCCAGTATGCAAGAACAAGCCTTCATCACTCCAGGCGACACCCCTCATATTATATTGAAAAAGTAATATCTAAAACTTGTTTTTAAGACATGAAAATTTATGAAGCTTATCCTTTTTTCTTGTTAGCTCATGTTTTTTTATGCTAATGGGCCCCACACTAAGCTACATGCTACGGTTGCTACCACTATTTCGGGAATTGTTGCGAACCTCTCTTGTCACTTGTTTATTTTTATACTCTAATACCTTTCAGATATTGGTTAGATGACTGATGAAGGTTTTGGAAACATGCTCTCTTTATTTGGGGCTTGCACTCACTTTCTATCGGCACTTACAGTTACCATAATCTGTCCGACCTGATATAGCTGGTTAGGACTGTTAAACAAAACATCATTGCAGTGGCAATGTAGATGGACTCTTTTTATGTCTATTCTCTAATTCTCTGTATGGAGTGAATTGACAATAAGAGCAGAAATACTAAGAGCTTGTTTGGTTGGTCTTTTAAACTCGGTTTCCGGAGTGCAAATGCTACAATAATAGAAAATTGTGTTTGGCTGCATCTTCTCCATTTTTTTTTTAAACAATCTCTCCAAAACCAACATTATAACGCGGTTTTCGGAAAGAGAGTAAAACATGTTTCATGAGTGAGTTTTCTCTCTTGGACTGAGGTCTACCTCAAAAAAAAAAATCTGCCTCTCTTCCTGACTCTTCTCTAAACTCGAAGAAGCACAAGAAAGAAGAAACCATGACCCTAATTTACTCCTCCCGATCTCCATGCTCTTCTCCGATGAAACCCTAACCCTAGTTTTCCTCGTCAAACCCAGAGGAGGGTCTTGGAGTTGAAGGGGAGTTTGGGGGAGGAGCGGGAGGGGAAGCGGCGGTCAGAGACGAGGCCGTCCTCGACAGCGCGATGGAGCTGACGGTCCTGCTCAATCCCTCTACGTGGTGGCCAGAGCTCCTCACGCCCTCTCTACAGCCTGCGGCCCCTCCGTCCTCCGCCTCCCCAACCCCTCCATCCTCCGGCCTCCCCTACCCTATTCTGGCGGCGGCGACCTAAAGCACATCCCCACGCCTCCGCAAGCATGCTTCCCATCTCCACAACCTTCACGTGGGATCTGACCAAGTGGTGCAAACCCTTGTCGACGTCCTTCTCGTTGTAGATCTTAGTGGCCTCGAAACAATTTGGAAGAATTTGCCAATCTACAACCCGAAAATAATTTGCTAACAATTTGGGAGAATTAGTTTAGAAAATTTTATTTTAAAATTATTTTCTAATTTTTTTTGCCAAATAGATTTTTTTAAAAAAAAATCATTTTTCAGATGAAAGCAACCAAACACGAACTCGAAAACTGTATAGAATACAACTTTATAACATCCTATGTTGTTACAGGCGACGCCTAGGCGTCGAGGTTGAGGGAGGGCACCTCGACCAGGAGAAATTATCTCCGTGTCTGGCGATGGGCGCCTAGGCGGACGTCTAGGGTCGACCGGGGGAAGTGAAAGGCGGAGAAGACGTCTTAATATCTTATATTGTTATAAGTACATACAAATTTATCAACTATTCATGTTAATGTTAATTGTGTTAACTATTCTTGACAAATCAATTGTTCTTTTATACTGTTATATTGTTGCTTCTTAATATCTTATACTTTTATAAGTACATAAATTATACATAAGTACATAACTGCACTGTCTGCTATATTGCATTTTTTTCTGTACATAGTTATTTGTGACCTGGACGGACGCCTAGGCGAGACGGGTAGGCTGTCGTCTCGCCTCGCCTAGCGCACAATACAACATAGATAACATCTTCTTTGAAAACTGTTTTCAGAACAAATTTTCAGAAAACCTATCCAAACGGACCCTAAGACGTTGCTCCATACCTCAATTTTGTACATTTGTTGTCTCAAAACATTTTGGGGCATATGGACACCATACCTGTTTCCCAAAGATGCTTGTGTGCCTTTTGGGAAGATTCCCTTGTTGTGGATGTGGTTCTTATGCCCCATGCTGAAGGTTGGGTGTTGACTTCATTCCACAATCAGCAAAGAAATATACACTCTTGCAAACTTTATGTTCTTTTACTTGGAGGTGCCATGTATGTGCAAACCTATTATTTGTTTTCAAACTTTCGAGAAATATTCAGAAGAAAGAAGTCCTACTTTGTTGGCATGTTATGGATTCGTAGGATAACTAAGCACTAAGCAGAGGGGTAAAATATACTCTTCTAGGATTATGTATTTCCATATCTTCTCAGTGGGTAATATTATTAGGGTATGCTATCCCCCCTAAAGTGGTAGCTTGGCTTTGCTGAAGGACGTGGGTTTGTGTGTTTTGTATGTGTGTGTGTGTGTGTTTTGTATGTATATATACACACACACACACACACACGCACACGCACGCACACACACATATCCCTTCATGCATATTGATTTCATACGCACTTCCTGATTATTCTACTATTTTCTGGACAAGTAGTAGCCTTGCCTTTTACTCAAGGCCCAGCCTGGTTCCTTGTCTTAAGATTTTATTTTGCATAGGAAAATTAGGTAGCACGCACGTGTAAGAAGTGGAAAGTACCTCATTTTAGGGTTGTGTTTCAGTCTTTTATGTGCTTCAAGCATTCGATAGTTCTCACTATTTGTGCCAACCATTTAGCATTGCAATTGAGACTTAGGTCCTTTCCTTCTCAAATAACTACTAAATAATACTTGAGTGCCTCTCCTGACACGCTTATCCTCATCCTAGTCAGTTGTAACCATACTTTACAATATCGATCCGATACGGCTGATACCGATACGGTTGGCATGTCCCAATTTGAGACCGACCGATACCAGATACTGACTGACCGACATTGGGCGTCTCTTTTCCGGTTAATTAGGCAAAGAAAATTGAACGAAAAAGACAGATCAGCAAGGGTTTAAAGCATGATAAGGTTGTAAAGCATGTAAAAGAAGAAAAGTTATCTATTGCATGTAAACCAATTGGTAAGGGTGACTACTATTTGATTTAATTTCAAAACTGCATTTGATTTAATTTCAAAACTACTAAGAAATAACACTGGAAATATTTTAATTATGCCTAAATATATGAATTTTTTTTTAAATGTTAATAATTTATTAATAATTATTTGTTTTTCGATACCAAAAAAATTCGATACTCCGATCCGATACCATAGATACTACCGATATAGCTGATACCAATACTCACAGGAATGGTCCGATACCGATTCTGATACCAATACTGCGAACCTTGATTGTAACTCACTTCTCATTTGTTTGATACGACTAACGTTCTTTTGTACATTTGTCTCGCTTCCCACCTTATCTTTTTCCCTGTCATAACACATGCTTTCCTTTTGAATACATCTAATTTTATGCTTGAATCCTCTTTACTGTACAACAATCCAATTCGTACAAAAATTGCAGTCTCTTATTGTCTTTCTCATGGAATTCTCTCTTATACCAATTTGTAATAGTTACATTAGCTAATACAGACGTGGTCTCCATTTTGTCACTTCTCTTTTGTCTGTATTATTATATCCTGTTATGTTTTTCTGAGTACGAGCTATACCCCAGATCTGAAAAACTTATATAGCTTACTTGACTGACTATTGTTTATTATGAAAGCAATCATTCTGTTTCTTTATGCCCCTTCCATACAATTAACTTTTGATGACCTGAACTTTTCTGATGTTACCAGCATCTAGCATTTGGGCCAATTAAGAAACAGAATGATTGCTTTCATGGATTATGAATTTCTTATAAATTCAACTTCTATGCCATATTTGTTTTTAAGATGATAATCTTTGCCTGTTGTTTATACTTGATGAATATCCCTCTTCTTTAAAAGATTTTTTGTAGTTGATACATGAATTTGTGCCACCATATCAGTAAGAGTCTTCGTCGTTTGTAGTTTATCTATCATATTTCAAGAGATTTACAGTTACAATGTCTCTAAATACACTGTCTTTTGTTTGTAGTATTTGAAGGAGAAACGCCTACCTCCTATGACGTTCATCCCTCTACAATCAATTCGTGTGAAGGCAATAAGTGAAAAATCACGTGCTTTGCGTGGAACAGCCCAGTTGGTCTTCGATGTGATTCAATATCCTTTATAGTGAAAGCAATAATAGTTATTAAGTGTTGAAAAAGTTAATGAACTACATGTGCATTGATAGATGCTTATATGTTGGTTTTCTCGTGTAAAGTACAATAGTTATTGGAGTATATGATGAGACATTAGGATTTTGACACATGGACTCCACCGTAGCTAATTTCCGCTAAGGTGTAAAGTACAATAGTTACAGGCAGAGTGTTCCACTTGATCTTGAGCTCTGCCTCTTTTTGTAGGGGACAAATCCAAGATATTCTGTGGTGGTCAGGGAGAAACCCTTAGGAACCATGTGTCTATATATGTATATATATGCACCAGCCTAAGTTGTTTGGTCTTGGAGACATAAAGACCCAGAAACCAGGCGGTGGTTTGAATTCTCATGGGCGTTTTATGTATTTAAATATTAAAGGGGGATAAAGTGAGATATTCAGATAGCTGTTGATCGAGAGTTGAACCTAGAGGCTAGAGGAGTTGTTTATGCACATAGAGGATCTTGGTATTGATGGTCAGCCCGAGTAGAACATGCCATAGGAGATTAACTCGAGTGGTGGATCGAGGAATGATGCATCGGACATAGTAAATTGAGAAACAACGTGCAGAGAAACACAGACCCGAGCCTAGATCGTGGATAGATGTAATAAGTGATACAGTTGTTGAATAACCATGGTAAACGTCATTGTAATCTTGCAAGTTACGATTGAAGGCATGCTAGTTTGAAATTTGGGTTGTATATTGCGTATTACACTTTTGTACAAAAGTTGAATAAGATGAGGCCATTCAATAATCCCGTCATATTATGATAGTTGAGAACCTATGATGCAAAAACACAACTACAAAATGATACTATACGGATACAGACAGGGACATGACACTGATTTTGGCATGTTCTGTATTTCGTAGGGACCTTGTCATCCAAACATGTATCTGGCATGGGAACGACAGTGACATAACATGGCTTTGGAGTATCTTGCTTCCTAGCTGAAAACTATTAGTTACTGATATATAAAAAGGTTATAAAAGTTAAGAAAAAAAATACTTTGTATCACAAAGTAAAAAAAAAAAGAACTCATGTTGGCTGATAGATTTGAACAATCTGCACATTTTACCCTCTTTTGAAAGTTTGGAGGAGTCTAGAAATAATAAGTTGAGGTATGAGAAAAATAAATAAAGACACTGGCGAAGCTGTAAGTTTTTTAGATTAGAGAAAGAAAATTGGATTTTGGGGCCTTGATGATTTGACTTTGACTTCTCAAATTGTTTGCAAATTCACAGTAACAATCATCTACGAGTGTTTGGATTTACCGGGTCACCAAGTGCTTCAATGAATCCACCCTTTTACTGTCAGGGAGTCTGTTACAGAAACTGGCTCCATATTTTTCTCTAGGTATTATGGGCTCATGAAGTACAACTGCAATTATGTACCAGGATTGTATATGTGCACATTTTTGTCTATGCAGATGTGTATATCTTTATGTTGCATATTGAGCTTAACTACATTCAAGTTGTGATAAACAAAAAGATCTATATGAAGGTTATAGATCTGTCATGATGCATCCGTCAGCACAAACACATGTCATCATTTATAAGTGCAGATGTGTGAAGTTGCCAAAATAGCTTTGTGGGGACTAGGGCACGGTGCATTATTACCATGCATAGCATTTATATTTCTTATGCATGCAAATGCATAATGGTTCTGATGATTGCATGAAATAATTAAAACTGACAGCTATTGTCATTGGCATTATGTTGTTGTTGAACAAAATGACATGAATTTGTAAATATATGTGTATATGAGCTAGTGCTGCGAAAACAAGTTAAAAAGAATACCAACATAATCCAAGCATAAAATGTGTTACATAATTTCTGACATTATTCAGTTATGTGCTTGTCAACTTAACAAATTTACGTTTGACCGCTCGTTGGAGAAGGCTATATTATATGCTGTTGGGAATACCCTGGTCTGCGATACCCTTGATGAAGCGAAACGACTGAGTTGGATGGAAGAGAGGCACAAGGGTAAATTACTATCTTTAGGCCTCTCTCACATGCATATATGTTCTTTTCTTATACTCATAATGTTACGTCTTTGTGCTAGTGGTCACTATTGATGGGATCCTTTTGACGAAATCTGGGACAATGACTGGTGGTTTAAGTGGTGGAATGGAAGCTAGATCAAATAAATGGGATTCCAGTACCATAGAGGGTTTGTAAACTCCCTTGTCATTTTATTAACTTTTTCTTTCTTTCTGTCTACTCAATATTATGTAGAGTTCTTGTACTTCACAGCTCGTAAGAAAAAGCGAGATCAATTGGAATCAGAACTTGAGAAACTTGGTTCGGTCAGAGAATTACAGATGAAAGAGTCCGAAGTTGCACAAAGAATCACTGGGCTTGAGAAGAAAATTCACTATTTGAATATTGAAGAGGTAACTAGTATAAACACTTTTTTTCCCAATACTGTCAGATTAATTAGTGGGAAAGAGGACTGGCTACATAAAATGCTTAAAATGTATAAATTTGAGGTCTTGCTTGTAGGAATAACATATTGTTTCACAAACATGCTTGTTTCTTTTCTTGTAGATGCTCAATTGCTTTTAGTGTGCTTCATTATGTTTGATTCTTTATAGAAACTTCGTACATCTCATTTATGAGTGGGTAACATAATTTATCTAGCTTTTATGTAGCCTTCATTATTTGGTTAATGGGTTAGTCGGTCATACTAATCCTTTTTTTTTTCAGTCATGTCTTGCCCTAGTAGGAACTTTAACTTACAATCTTCTTGTTTTATTTTTCTTCAAGCATGTTGAGCTACAATAAGAGTAACTTGATGAAGATTCCTAACTTGGGCTAAATTACTTTTTCCTATGCTTGATTCTCCTAGGTGTTTCTTATGAAACTAATTGTGGAATTGCAGTTCTATTTAGTATTCTTTCCTTCACCAAAACTCTGGTTTTCAATTTTAGCAGTAAAATCATCTAAGTCTTTACTTGCTTCCCTAATTTACCATGATTTTAGTTACCATTTTATTTCTTAGTTGAATCATTGTAAGCTTTAGATTCAGCCGACTAACTGAGTAACTGCTTTGTTAGTTCTCTTCTTCACTATATTTCTGTTGCTTAAAAGTTTACTGGTACATTTTTTCTCAACTATTCTTCAGAATTTCCTGTTCCACAATCAAGTCTCTTTGGATATCAGTCCGTTATCTTGGATCCTTGAATACTATTTCTTTCTCACTTTTTTGTTACAACTAAAGATATTATTCCACATAAAATTAGTTTTTCTCTGTATATTTTATCACCTTCTTCTATAGAAGAGTGCTAACTTTTCTCCTTTATACTCTCACCATTTAGTTCTTGCTCCCTCACGCAACTTTTTCTCATATACTAAGGTTTGCGTGTCTGATACCAACAACTTGTGACTTAGGGTCAAGCTCTCTCCCAATATAATTTTACAATCTTTGTGTGGTCCCATATCTTCCTTCTTAGTAAGGAAATAATCTATTGGTTAATAACTTAATATTTGATCCTCTGTTGATTAAAAATAATACTTATCCTTCTTCTCAATACACGTGTTTCCTATTATGAGGCACACAACGTTCGAAGTCTAGTATGATGGCTCCGCACTTATTCCTTAATTCAACAAAGTCTGGTATGATGGCTTTTCTTTTCCCACATTTTTAGAATCATGCTCTGTTTGCTAAGTAAAAAAAGGAAGTTATCTATATTCTTCCAACATTCTCTTTTGATGTTCTCATATACTTCTAATCGGGAAGTTAAGCAGTTGAGCACTAAAACATTAACAACTCTCTTACTAAAACAAGTATTATTTTATTATTATAATTATTCACTTGACATATCCAATATTTTATTTCAAAAGTTTAACCAGTATCTCATCACGTTGACATTGCATTGCTCTTTTCCTATATGACAACAACAAAGCTTTCATTTCGAAAATTTTGGAGTTCGCTACATAAATCCAGTTCCTACATTTGACTCCACTAACGACCATTTTTCTATTACATTTTGATAGCCTCATTCTTTTTACAATATTCGATCCATGTTCCTTTTGATCTACTTTCTTAGTTGCAGCATCAGTTACAATAGTTATTACTTATCACTCCTAACCAGCGCATCTGACTATCTCCCTCGGACATGTTCAATCAATCTCAAATGGTTTTCCCACATCTTATCCTCAATTGGAGCTACCTCAAATCTCCCACAAGTAACCCATTTCTTAATTTACCTTCTCCCTTTTCTGCTTATCCATGTAACCATTCTTACTTCATCCAGATACATTTTCTAGAACTACCCAGCATTCAGAGAATCAGAAACGTGCTGGTTTTTGTATTTGCCTGGTAAAATTTTCCTTCTAGCCTCCTGAGCTGATGATATCTTTAGTCTTTGCACAGTAACACAATACTTCAGAGGCACCCCTCTACTTCAGTTATCCTGTTTTGATATTTTGAATACTCACTTAGCCCCACCTTTGTGATGAATGATTGATCCTCTACAGCCTAAAAGGCCACTCATGGTCTTTTTCTTATATTCCTAACTTTCCTAGAATTGGGGCATACCTACTTTCTTATACTCTATAACACTCCTTTTCTTGATATTTGTGAACGACATTCTCAATCTTACCTTTGTTGTCCATGATTAATCCTAATAAATGCATTCTTATCTCTTCGTCCAGTAAAATGAAGATTGGATTTTGTATTTCTTATTTCATTTGAATTGGATATATTAATCTTTCTCCTAATCATTGATTCCAACAATTTAATAAAAAAATCCAGGAAGTGTTTCCAAGTGGCTAGTGTAATCCCTCATGTAATAGCCCTTAACTTTCACCTTCCTGTAGCCTTCATACCCTTGTCTCTTGAGATGTGGAGTGTTGCTTCCGGGGATTGTTAACCTAGCCATTATTCACTAGTCATGGTTATTGCACTGAAGTACTGATGCAAGTTGCTGATAGATGTCACCCTAGCCAATAACCTTTGTCTATTTAATACTGCAATGTTATGGTGTCAATATCACTTGTGCAAGATATACATGTGTTCTGTAAGGCTTCATTTCATGTTATAGGACAAATTATAATTCTGGCTCTTATCTACTGAATAGAACCCTCCTCCTTTATCTGGGCTTGGAAAAGGCAGTAAAATGTGGAGGCCTCAGCATTGTGCAGTTAATATGCAATTATTCATGTGGAAAGCATCTCCTTATGTGTCATGTTCCGCAGTGTCGATGTCAAATAGTCCGTCCTATCTGCTGTGTTTAGATTGATAGATCTGCTATTTGTTACTGTAGACATTTTGTGGATGGGTCATGTTTGCTGTAATCTAACCAAAGGAGGTTGTGGGCAGAAAAATATTCAAGAAAAACTCTCAAGATTAAAGGAAGAGAAGGGAAATGTTAAAGAAGAGATCAATCGCCTTGAGCCTGAGCTTCAGAAGGTGGCTTCTTATAGAGATGTTTTTCTTTTTCATATAAGGAAATTTATCTAATTCAAATTTGTTATTTTTATCTTCATGCAGTTGGAAAATCTTATAACTAAAAAGACTAAAGACATTGGAAAGCTTGAAAAGAGGATAAATGAAATAGTTGACAGGATCTACAAGGAGTTTAGCCAGTCTGTTGGCGTGAGTAACATTCGTGAGTATGAAGAGAACCAGCTCAAGGCTGCTCAAGACATGTATGATAGGAAGCGAAACTTGCAGAACCAGATGACAAAATTGAGATACCAGTATGACTTCCAACTTTATTTATCACTTGTGGTTAGGATGCAGATGGTGTTTCCTCTTTCCTTAAATATTATTTATCATTCATCGACCCTCCTCTCGTTTAATTTTTTGGTATATACACACCGCTGAGCTTGCATTCGGACATCTGGGCTATTTGCCTTTGCATCTGTTTAATGAAAATGCTATTGTGATACTTTTGATTGCATAAACATGCTTATTTTACTTTTTCTAAGATCAAAGGGTAAGCTATGTTGCACGGACATGGGAAAACGGTGCCTGTATTGTGTCTGGGTTCGTGCAACATATGTGAGTATGCTTTACATATTTCAAAATGCCCATTTCAAAATGCCCGTATCCCGTATCCGTATAGTGTCCTTAACTGTATCCATCTCCGTATTATAGACTCAACCTATCTATACTAGTGCATGAATATGTTTGTAGAGGGCAAGTATCCAGCCCAGGCTTATCTAGACTAGAGGGTCAATCTAATGCATCAAAAAACTGATAGTTCTATACGAAATACAAAACTTCTCCTCCAGACTGAATACCATCCCCATGTACAAGCAAACACATTACAATCTGAACAGAGTTCCAAACTACTATATATAACAAAACAACCCTCAAAGCAAACACATCAAACTACAATAGAAGACCACCACTGAAGTAAGATACTTAGTCTGAAGTAGCACTATCCTTTCCAACTATCTTCTTGCCCTGCATCTTCTGTACTCGCTTATCATGGCCTACATCACAGGATGATTTCTGAATGAACGTCATTTTTTCCTTTCTTCTTTCCTTAAAAGACCTGTTAATGATTTATACAAAAAACATGTAAAAGTATTACGGCAGTATTACTTTTATTGTAAACAATTCTTTGATTTCGTTCTTCTCAAGTAGTCCAAATAAAGGCAGCCATGAGCATATTCCAGAGAAATAGGTACTTCCTGCTGTGCTGATATTGTTGTCCCTCTTGTAGTAATATTCTTAGGAACCTCTGTAATATCAAAACTAACAAACATGAGCCTCCAAACATTAGCAACATATTTATTTTACTGAAGGAGCAAATTGTATTTTAAGATCCTTCTACTAGTTTGTCTGTCCATTCCAAGTCTGTTTTTTCCTTCTCTTTATACTTTCCTTCTTGGGTTTTATTTCCATTTTCCTTCATAATCTTCTTTGTCATTTGAAACTCTAGTAGATTATGATTAGTTTTTGTTAGGCTAAATTGCACTTAAAATACACTTAACTATACATGCTTTTCCACTTAAAGACCCTGAAATATACATGCTTTTGCACTTAAATACCCTGAAATATCACCAGATTCACCACTTTGCAACTTAGTACCCTCAGTTAGTCTCCCATTTCACTTCACAGTCATGTGCAAGTCACATGATTATGTTGGTCTGTTGTGCCCTTAAATGTTACGAAGTACATACTTTTTTTTAAAAACTTCTTCTTCTTTCCTAATTAAACCATAACCCTAACTATTCCCTCCTCCCTCCCCGAGAAATTATTGTGTGGTCCGGCCTCACCATGTGGCAATGGTGAATGGTGAGCCCGGCCACTAATTTCTTGACATTTGGCATAATATTTGGCATAAAAATTTTCAAAAAATTGTAAAAAAAGAATATTTAATATATAGACATTCATTTGGCATATAATTAGAAAAAAATAGATTTTTTTCTTTTAAAAAAATTGACCTAGAAAATAAAAAAAATGTAGTGATGTAATAGATTATGCAAGTGTCAAGAAATTAGTGGCCGGGCTCACCATTCACCATTGCCACATGGTGAGGCCGGACCACACAATAATTTCTCCTCTCTCCCCCACCCTGCTGCTACACAGCCCCCGTTACTTCCCCTGCCCCTCTTCGCCGCCAACGTGGTAGCAGACAGCCATGGGTGCAAATTTGATTTAGAATTGTTGAGTTCTTGAGATCGAAAAATTTCCCTAGTTTACATACTCCAACTTGATGTCTGGATCAAGTGAACATGTTGCAATCGTGTTCAAGCTGGATTATAAGGGAGAACCTGCTTGCTTTGTTCAAAGTGCAATTGATTCATACAAGTAGGCATCTCCATGAATTTGTTGGCTTCGATGTTGAGTTGGAGATTAAGGAACATTATTTTGAGGTAGGAAAGGATGCTAGTACAATTCTAGTTACATGCAGTGAACTGTATAGAGGGGCAAATCCCACTTACGGTCAGCCTCCTACTGCAAATTTACAATAGTTTAGGGCATTTAACTATAAAATAAAAGTGGAGGGTATTTAAGTGCATATTAAGATAATACAAGGTCTTTTTCTGCAAAACTTGCATAGTTCAGGCTATGTAGTGCAAATTAGCCTTTTCATTACATGTTTATCCTTTATATGTTTGTAACTATGTATGCATGCATGTACAAGCACTCCCATAATTTACTTTGAAGTGATACGTAGAACCAGCAATTTGTATCCTTGAATAATTATTATGGCTTTTCCAGATACTTATGTGAATTAGTATATATACTTAGGAATACAACTATTATTTTGAAGTTTGTAATGTCTATCATGAGTAGTAGACCCAGTTGCATGCCCAAGAGAAATGTAGATGAAGTTTGAAGATAAACAGACTATACAGACATTTAAATCCTTGTCTAAATTGATCCAAGCCTCCTTTCTAGCTCCGCCGTATCTGAAACTGGAACAGGTTATTAAACAAGTTTCTCTCATTAATGATAAAACCATGAAAAAAGTGATCTTATCTATATGACAATGCTGTCAAACTTAGTAAAATATATATAAGAGCCCCAAGTCTATCTTTTAAAAGCCTAAATTATTGGATGATCTTTTGCATAATAAACTTTACACTCAGAGGACCCAATAGTACGCATTTTTGGATGAACCTTTTCTCGTTCTCTTCGCCTCTCCTGTGAACTCCAAGACCAGTAAAAAGGGGCTGCTGTCTATCCAAAACTAGTGGTGACCGTTGGTAGAGCAGTGGTGAACAACATTAGTAATAATGATATATTTGTTTATGACTTCAAATTAGAGAAGCTTTCTCTATGGAGCGAAAGAAAGCTCCACCCAGAAAAAAAATGAAATATTGCGCCCTTTGGTAAATGCAGAATAATAGTTTCTGGTTTGTTGTTTATGCTTGATAAAACATTTCCGTGACAAAGAATTTACTGAGTTTAATATACTTCTGTTAGGTTGGAGTATGAGCAAAAACGGGATATGAATGTGCCCATACAAAAGTTAGAGTCATCTCTGCGGTCTTTGGATGAAGATTTGAAAGACATACAATTGAAAGATTCCAATGCCAAGGAAGAAGTAAAGCAAATTGAAAGTCAGATGGAAGAATTGAAAGCTGAAGCTGATGGTACTCCAACATTCTTTCTTTCCTTTGAAACAAATTGAATATGGAATATATCTACAAGTGTTCACTGCTAGGACTGTCTAGATTATGTATAGATAAGTTTCTATTAGTCATAATATCCTCGATCCATATCATTGTTCCTAGATGACTAATGGTTAACAAGTCTCAAAAGTTGGCTAATATGGATGCGAGTTGTCTGTTTAGTTGATTTACGTTTCCTTTCATTTTCTTCTTCCAGAACACCAGTTCTAAGTTCAGATATGGTTAGTTGGTTATTGAACTATTCTTCAACATGGTGTAATCTCATAGAAATCAATCAATTATGTAATGAAACAAACATAAAACTATATATAACCTATGAAAATTATGTTGAAACCCTAACTTTTTTACTTGTATATTTAATTAAAGTTACTATTATTATTATTATTATTATTTTTTATGAAGTTCCAAGGTCAGATTGTTTGATGTTTGATTTGAAACTGCAGATCATACCAATATCAAACTGTCATGGCATTTTGAACCAAGATTTATCTTTCTATAAGCAACAAACTTACAACCTATGTAGCATGGACACCCTCATTTTAGTAACGTGTCCCGTGTCGGACACTCGTTTTTACGTGTCCTTGTATTTTCATTTGAAATCGGGCACATAGACTCTCCAAATAAGGGCACATGCTGTTTTGTGTCCTCATAGTTTCATTTGATATCGGACACGGACACTCTCAGAATAAGGACACATGCCATACACATTTTATAGTGTTTTTACTTTAAATAAGGATAAAACTCGAATATAAAATTTGAAACTGAAAACAATTTTCTTTTGGCATTTTTATTTCAATAAATCAAATACCTATTCCCAAAGATGCAACATTCAATTATCTAGTATTTATGGTTAAAACTTGGATATATATATATATATATATATATATATATATATATATATATATATATATATATATATATATATATACACACTCAGCTTGCCGAGGAGATTCGCCGTATTACTATAGACGCTAGCCAGCACGAGGATTCCTGGAGCTGGGCCGGCCCAGGTTCGGGAGGCGGGTCAGGTCTATTCTGCTTTCGTAGCTGCTACGACTTGGTCCGGACACACCACGACCGGGTTGAGGAGGTGGACTTCATATGGGGCAAGGGGGTTGCACGTAAAATGCAACTATGTGCATACCGCCTGCTACGGGGTAGACTGATGACGAGAGATAGACTCCTCAGGTTTGGGATGCAGATCCCGGATGCCAAATGTGTGCTATGTAATGGGGAGGATGAATCTATGGGGCATCTCTTCTTTGTATGCCCGATGTCCTGGCACATTTGGACTGAGCAGTGCGCGCAGCTGAGAGGAGGAGTTGGGGTGGACAGAGACATCCGGAGCATTCTCAGCTGGATTCGAGATCACAGAGGCCAGGATCCGGGGTGGGTCAGAATAGCCAGAGTCCGTCTCGCCGCGTCCGTTTGGCACATCTGGAAGGAGCGGAACTGACGCATTTTCGATGGCTTGACTACCCCCCAATTGGAATTCTACATAACATAGAATTCGATGTATCAGTAATGGCCCCATAGTACTTTAATTTGGGGCTAGGGATGTTGTGATATTATGTATTTTAATACCTTTTCCGCTATTTGCGAGGAATAAATTCACCCTTATTCCAAAAAAATTATATATATATATATATATATATATATATATATATAGAGAGAGAGAGAGAGAGAGAGAGAGAGAGAGAGAGAGAGAGAGAGAGAGTGTCCTTAACGTGTATAGTGTCGTTAACGTGCCGTATCTTAGAAAAATATTTGTCGTTGTGTCCGTGCAACATAGCTTACAACAATAAGAACGACATATACAACAACAATCCCCTACCAAATCCTTGGTTTGACTGTGAATCCTTCTCCTTCATGGTCCATATTCAGGTTTTCTAACAATTGTGGATATTTGTTTCTTTTATCATAAACTTTTGGCCAAATTAGAAATCACAACATAATTTAATTTTACATACTCTCAATGACGCTACTGCAGCTTGTAACTGGTTGGTACACTGTTCAAGGAATCAAACTAATTCAGCTTCTTACTTGGGATATGTTTCATAAGCTAAATACTGTACAGCCGGGAATTTTATATTCCCGGGAATCAAATTCCGTGGAATTGAATTTATGGAAAAATTATATTTCTCATGTTTGGTGAATAATATATATAGCTTTTCCAGAAACATAAAATTCATATAAAAATTAAGATTTTTGATTGACGACGAAATATTAATAGTTGATATCCTTTGCTTGTGACTTTTATAGCGTAGTTGGTTGAGGTGATATGTTACTATTCAAGAGAACATAATTCAAATTCTTTTGTCATCATAATTACTTACAAATTCATCTTTACGATCTGATGTACTGAAAGCTAATGTAAACTCACCTTGACGTGCAATGGTCCCAACCCAAAGAAACAATTTTTAAAAAAAAAACGAAAAAGATGAAAAATTGATGAATAAACAAGAAAAAGTTATTTAAAAAACGAGAAAAAATTGAAAACGGATTTATTTTTAGAAAAGAAAATTTTGGGAAAAAAGAAAAAAAAAAATCCAAAAAATGAACAAAAAACAAAAAAAAATCTTAAAAACAAATAGAAAAGGAAGAAAGGAAAAGGAACAAAAAAAGTAACTTAAAAAAATTAATATACCTATGGATTGAACTCGAACTCGATCCAGCGATCCGAACTTGAGCTAGACCAGATTTATTTCCGTGAAAATTCATACTGTTTTCCTGGACATTCAAAGTTTCTGGAAATAAATTGGATAGCCCAAACCAAACATGATAATAGGTTTCCCTCCCTAAATTTACCCAGGAATAAAATAAATTATGCGTACCAAACACACCCATAGTAATACATAGTTTAATATTTGAGCTAGAGAAGATAATGATGCTGCTCTATAAGTTGAAAACGGAAATAACATCTACTCTCATATTTGGCCAAGTCCTCTCCACATTACTTCTAGGATCATATCTTGAAACCATATATGATAGCAGAATGACAAGTCATCAATGAACGTAATATATCAAATGCGCAGCATACACTACATGTGTGCTTATTTTTTCATACTTGATGAGAAACTGACCTCTTCATTACACTAGTAATAATATATATCAATGTAATATATATCAAATGCAGTATATGTGAATGTTCTCTTCTCGAGATAATATAATTTATTAGTAATATTCTGGATTTTATCTAATAATGATTTTTCTATGAATGTTTTATCCTTGAACTAGCATCCACCATTTGTTCTCAGTAATCATTTGGATTTATCTATTCGGATTTATCTATTCGGTCAGTTCATTGTTTAGTAATACTTTTAGACATTGGACTTTTCCTGTGTAGAGATGAAGGTTAAGGCAGATGAATGTGAAACTGTTATAGAGGAGCTGAAGAAGCAGAATGCCGGTATCACTGCAGATGTAGGGAAATTGAGACGCCAGATAAATTCAAAGGTCCATCCTGTCCATCCCCATGGGTTCTACATTCTTCTTTAATTAGAATACAAGTGTACTAAATTATGCTGCTGCTGTAGCTGTGCCTTTTTTCTAATTTGTTTTATTTCCAGTTAATTGGAAATTTGTATCAGTACTAGCTGGTGACCTGTGTCATTGGGACTGTCACCTCTGCCTCTCGGCATTCTCATGACACACCCACAAATATTTATTTACCTGATACATAACAATAAACAAAATATCAAAGTACATTGCAAATGAATTAAATCTGTAAATGATAATAGGCAAAAGGTTTAAATTGCTTATCATTTATCATCTAATAATAATATCTTTAAAATTATTGTTTTACCGTGACATTTCTTTAGATGACATATACACCTATCGGGAAAGACCACTCCGATTTAATCGGGACACTTACTGTTTTGTCAGGAATACTCCTATCATTTAATCATTTCCGTGCTTTATCCCCTTATCTTTTGTCACTAAATAGTAAATACAACTCTGTTTTGTTATATAGATGATAATTGTACATTGGTAAAGTTAATGTCCTTTTGTTATATTGCAGGAGACACAACTTGAGCAGCTTAGGTCAAAGAAGCAAGAGATACAAGAGAAGTGTGAGCTTGAGCAAATAGTACTCCCAACAATTGATGACCCAATGGAAATTGAAACATCAGAACCTGGACCTATCTTCGACTACAGTCAGCTTGACAGATCATATGTGCAGGATATGAGACCATCTGAGCGAGAGAAACTCGAAACAGAATTCAAACAAAAGATAGACACTTTAATAACTGAAATTGAGCGAACAGCTCCAAATTTGAAAGCACTAGACCAGTATGAAGCTTTGCAAGAAAAGGAGAAAGAAGTAAATGAAAAATATGAAGCTGTCAGGAAGAAGGAGAAAGAGATATCTGATAAATACAATGCTGTCCGGCAAAGAAGGTACTGCTTATAAGTTTACTATCTTGTAGGCATTTCTATTATCTACACCCAATTTTACTATATTATAGCTTTTGCCATGCATGTTATTTATGTTTAGGGTTGAAATCCTGAGCATAAAGTCTCATTTATCAGATGTTTAAAAGCATCTTCTTATAGTCTCATACCATAGTGAATATACTTATATTCTTAGACAATAATATTTGTTACTTAAACCTCAATATTTTTTGTTAGTTCCTGTTTCTGCAACATATATCAATTACTGATTGATGCATTTGGATGTCGCTAGTTCAAGTGTATTATAGAGTTTACTCTTAAATATTAACTAGGCTAATAAATGTTTGTGGACTTCTAGTTCTAGCTTTAGTTAAGCAGGTTTCATTTAGAGTAGAGATATAAAGACTTTACGATAATTCTATGCAAATGTCAGTTTGAAGATTTAAAACCAACATCAGGTGAGGTTTTCATGTAAGTCTGTTTATGTAAATTTACGGAGTATCTTTTTGTTCTGCTTTTGTAAGTACTTCCCAGAAGAGCATTGGTTGAACTTATTACAAGGGCCCGTATTCACATATTTTTGTTTAGAAGTATGTTCATATTCTCTGCAGGATATAAATCTAACTTGTGAAGATTTCATTTTCTCATTTCATAACTGAAAGTCTTTTAGATAGTAGTTTTTTTTTTATGTTTATCCATCTATGCTTCTTGTACTTTGTCTAGTGAACAACTTGATCATCTTTACAGTTATAATTGTTGCAAAAACTGCCTGCAACACATTACTCAGGATTTTTAAGTAGTTTAAATTATTTGGCAGTGCATTTTTTATCTGTCAAACCGATATATTGTTGTTCCAATGTTTTATTTTCCAAATAGTTGTTCTCCATGCCCAGAGTCTCCCCACCACGTCCAATATTTTGCCACTGATTCGATAATATTCTCTATCGATTTTCAGCATGAGGGTAACATCGTGTCAATACTGTTTTTTCTGTACTTTATCTTCTTCTTTTACATATTCTCTTTGTTGGATTGATTGGGAAATAGAAACTCTGGCAATACAACTAAATTCACCTCCTCCCAAATTATGTCAATCTGGACCAATCAAATTATAACTGAAATAACTTTCATAATCCTTATAAATGTTGTCTAAGACATCTTTCTCTCTAACCTGATCTTCAGGTTTTAACATTTTGGAGGACGAAAGTTTGTTTGCAAATGACAACTGCTACTAAAGATTCCTCTTTATTGTTAACATAGGAAGTGAGCAACATGAGTTGATCTCAATTTGCTTAATAACAGGAACTTGATACTTCCGATTGCATTTGCTAATTTAATGATAGAGATGAATGACGAAAAGGAAAATCTTATCGGATCTTATTTGTCCAATTTCTACAATAACATGTCTCCCTTACAGTGTTTATCAATTAAACCCTTTGGGATGCAAATAGCATTCTTTGTCTATTCTTAATCTAAATGTCAAACATTATGTTCTCTCTTATTATTATATGTGTCATTTAATAAATAAGTTTTATGCTGAGTGGGAGGAAATGTGACATTTTTTTGAGATACATCGTAAATGTGCTATAGGTGAATTGATAACCCCAATTCTGAGCTTATAATTAGAGGTAACTGTGTGGATGCAAAATTCTGTGTTTCCAGGCTTGATTTTGATTCATTGATACATAACAAATTTATTCCCAATGTTGCAGGTACGAATTGTTTATGGAGGCTTTTGATCATATTGCCAAAAGCATTGATACAATTTACAAGCAATTGACAAAGAGTCATACACATCCACTTGGTGGAACAGCATACCTTAATCTGGAGAATGATGATGACCCTTTCTTGCATGGCATTAAGTATACAGCCATGCCTCCTACAAAGCGCTTCAGAGATATGGAGCAGTTATCAGGTGGAGAGAAGACTGTTGCAGCGCTTGCCTTGCTCTTCTCTATTCATAGGTATGTTTACTATGGCAAAATGGCATCTACTTTCTAATTTGTCATATGATGTCTTTGTGATGAATCTGTTAAATCTTTAATGACTCTTACCAGAGTTTGTTAAACTTGCTTTTTACCTGGTTCAATATTTTGGGTTTTTTGAGGAAGATGTCACCTGTGCGAAATTGTGTTTTACCTGAGTAATGCTTGCTGTATATCAGTGATATCCTGAAATTTGTCCAAGAATTCTTGCTGACTTCTTTCATCTAATAATTTTAGTCCTTTTAAGTCCCCAATTTTTGTTTTTGTAATTTTAAGAACTCTTGCCGACTCCTTTCATCTCTTTGGACAATTTCTCGAACTTTTATCCTCGTGTTTACATGCTGCAGCTCATGTCATATTTGCCAAACTCACAAGGATCTCCTGTAATAGCACTCATTAAATGCAGTTTGCTTTGGTTTCTTTTATAATATTTTGGAGTCATCTTGGTATATGCACATTACTAGTTAATTAGGAAGCCTAGTCTGTGGAAGATTTTTTGTAATATCAGATGTTAGGTTCTCTAATCGAGGTCTCACTTCATTTTTCTTTATATACTGCTTCAGTTACAAGCCATCCCCATTCTTTATACTCGATGAAGTTGATGCTGCTTTGGACAATTTGAATGTTGCGAAGGTTGCTGGATTCATTAGGTTGAAGTCATGTGATCAGGCTAGGGCCAATCAAGTTTCAGAGAGTGGAAGTGGTTTCCAAAGTATCGTCATATCACTTAAGGACAGCTTCTACGACAAGGCTGAAGCCTTGGTTGGAGTCTACAGAGACTCTGAAACAAGGTGAACTTTAGATCCATTTAGTTCCTTTTAAATAATTTCTTATTGAAATAATTCTGCTAAAATCATTGTTAATTGTAGCTAATCCGAAACTTATGCTATCTGTAGTTGCTCAAGGACCCTAACATTCGACTTGACCAAGTACAGGGAGTAGTGATCTTCACAGGCTTTATGGTTGGCTTGCTGAACTGTGTTGCCGATGATGTCTTTTAAATATGATATGGTCATTGTAAATATAATTAGGTATAACACCATAGCTGGGGACTTTCAACTGTCATGCCCCTGTTGTGATCTAAGTTAGTTGTCTAATTTCCTTGATGGTTACTCATAGGACATTATTATCAATGGTTCTCTCTCTAATGACCAATGACTGCATTATTTTGATGAATTGATAGGTGATTTATGTTGACCCCATTGTCGAACATGGATGGAATTTTGTATCATAATAGCTATTCCTAGCTTTTATTTGGTGTTTAACAGATATCAACGCTTTACCTCGGATCAGGTTCCTAATATAATTCATTTCCTTAAGAAGGGTTTAATACATGAGTTTGCTATAAGCTGTCAGGATTGAATTTCCTAGCACATAAGCTTCAGTAGTGCATTCCGCGAATTGATCGAGGATATGATTTGCTTTGACTGTTTTCTGGTAGAGTTCATGAAGGAATTAGAGTAAAAGAAAACATAAGAAAGTTTTATGTGTGTGACAAAACTTAATGTATCAATTATTGTACCAAACATTTTTAACCACATTTTTTTAACGGTAAATTGCTGAGAAATCCAATTTCGGGGTTGGGTTGTATGAAAAACCCATCCGTAGGATGGGTTTTATGAAATGCCCAGAATTATATAATTCCACGTCAAATATTTAAAGATTTCCTTTAGATGCTCTGTATTTACAAAATTAATACCATAACTATCCCTCCGCACAAACTCATATCTGGATTGCGATTCTCTTATTCTTCTTTTTCTTCACGAGAGATCTAAATTCCATTGCTCTCATCTTCAGCAGAGATCGCAAAGATCGTTCGTAGTTCACCATTCTTTTTTTTCAGTCGAACTCCGATCATCGTTCATCTTCTTCTTCTCCGACAATTAGGTCAATTATGGAGAGAAGATCTTCTTCTTTTTCATAAGAGTTAGCATCGTTTTGAAAGAAGAACGAAAACTCTTGAATCTTTATTCATGTCAAATTTCTTTCCACAAAACAAAAAAAACGAAAAAAATTAGGTTTCTGTCAACTGTTCTCCGTCGATATCACACGAAGAATAGTCATTCTCCTGCATTTTTAACAAGGAGAATGCCATTTTTCGTGTTGAATGGCCATTCTCCGTGTTTCTAACACGAAGAATGGCCATTCTCCTGTGTTTTAACATTTGAATGACCATTCTCCGTGTCATTTAACACGGAGAATGTCATTCTCCGTGTAATTTAGAAACAGAGAATGTCATTCTCCGTACTAAATTACACGGAGAATGGTCATTCTCCTACGTTTTAACACTGGGAATAACCATTCTCCGTATTATTAACACGGAGAATGTCATTCTCCGTTTTAATTAAGACGGAGAATTCCATTCTCCGTTTTATTTAACACGGAGAATGACATTCTCCGTGTTAATTTACACGGAGAATGGCATTCTCCGTGTAATTTAGAAGCGGAGAATGCCATTCTCCGTACTAAATTACACGGAGAATGGTCATTCTCTTACGTTTTAACACTGGGAATAACCATTCTCAGTGTAAATTAACACGGAGAATGTCATTCTCCGTTTTAATTAGGACGGAGAACGCCATTTTTCGTTTTATTTAACACGGAGAATGACATTCTCTGTGTTAATTTACACGGAGAATGGCATTCTCCGTGTTTCTAACACGGAGAATGGCCATTCTCTTGCGTTTTAACACTGTAATGACCATTCTCCGTGCTAAATTAGAAGGACAAAAAGGTCATTTGGAACTCTCTTTATATATTTTTTGCTAATTCTGGGCACGCGATGAAATGTTATTGTGCGGTGGATTTTTCATAAAACTTTTTCGTTTTTTGGGCATTTCATAAATTTTTCCATGTGGTTATAAAGCATGTTGACATGACAAGAACTTTGTGGGATGTTTTATAACCACATGATTGAAATAATATTAATTTGAATGGTTGAAATTCACGGTTAAGATTATATGACTTAAACAATATCCAATTGTTGTAAGTATCTATGTATAAAGTGAGGGGATGTGGATCTCTCTCTCTCTCTCTGATGCTAGCGACTTTTCTTTCCAGCTTCTTTTTGTTGGAATCGGAATAGTTGAGAACAAAGTGGCGAACGGGTGCGTGAGGCGTGGGAATCTGTCAAATAGTTCGGGCCAAATCTTGAAGAAAGCTCAAAAGCGCTGTTTGATGAGCCTGCGTAGTATTAGGTAGTTGGTCAGGTAAAGACTGACCAAGCCAATGATGCTTAGCTGGTCTTTCAGATGATCAGCCACACTGGGACTGAGACACGGCCCGGACTCCCTCTCTCTCTCTCTCTCTCTCTCTCTCTCTCTCTATATATATATATATATATATATATATATATATATATATTTTGGAAATAGTAATTTGTTTTCGGAATCGCTTCCACTGGAATTCGAACTCCTTATTGCTTGAGCTGCATGCTTCAACACTACCACTAGACTAGGAGTCTCTCTCAATTTCATTCCCTATTTTGTCCATCCGTTTATCGTTGGCATCGTAGCTGTTGGATTATATTTAATAAACGGCTTAGATTTCATCTGCGCAAATCAAATAAGATAGAAACATAAATATGAAACAAATCAATTAAGAGACAAAAACCCATCCCATGTCACCTTATCTCCCTTCTTCTATTTCTCTATTGTCCGCCTGCCTTAGAATCCCGGCTTCCAAACTCGCTTTCCGCTCCTCCCGTCCCTCTTGTGACCTTAACTTCCCTTCCCTTCAGGGTCTCCACCTTCAACTACCGCTGTCGTCTCCTCACCGTCGACAGCAAGACAGGGTCCCTTTGGCCGATCCACAACCTTACCTCTCTCGCCGCCACCTCCGTCTGAGCCTGGAATAAATTCAAACCCGGTTCGGACCTCACCGACTCGGTATCTTGTCCGATTTAGGACTAGTCGCTTGCAAAGATGTTACTTGGGCAAAACTTTCTGTAGAGTGGCTAGTTTAAACACAATGTTAAAGTAGTTTCAATTGAATCTAGACACCGTCTACACTTTGGAGTAATTTATGTTGGTTGTTAAATTGTATCTAACTATGATTATTGTTTCTCTTATTTAGGGGTGCAACTCGGGCGGGCTAAACCCGAACCCGATCGGGTAAACCCGTTAATTGGTTGGGTTATGGTTGAAGATATTCGGGTTTGGGCTTGGGTTCGGGTTAAAATATTTGAACCCGATCAAAAATCGGATTGGGCTTGGGTTCATGTGTTGGGTAACCCGAAACCCGACATACATAATATATATATATATATATATATATATATATATATATATATATATATATATATATATAGTTTTATGCTACTTAAATAAAAGTTAAACTATAATTTTGTTCACCCGAACTCTTCAATTCATTGTCCTAAATCTCATTTCAGTTTTATTTTGTAATGATCGAGGCTTGATTGCTATTTGATTATGCATTTAATATTACTCTTGTTTAAAATTATTTCAAATATCATATTAGAGTCCGATAAACCCGATGGACCCGACCCAACCCGAGCCCAACCCGATCCTCCGGGCTTGGTCTTGGACTTCATATGTTGAACCCGAAGTCGGGTCGGGCTTGGGCTTGGACTAGGCTTATGATCTATCGGGTTGGGCTCGGGTTGACCTCAAACCCGACCCAACCCGCCCGAGTTGCACCCCTACTCTTATTATGCTACACTTAAGTATTGAAAAAAAAAATGTACAGCCTTCAACAATTAGAGTTCCTAGGACAAACAAAGGGCTCGGAGGACCATCAATGGTCTACTATGAGTAAAAAATTGGTGGTTAAGAATATGGTAACATTTTAAAAACTTTTGTATTATATGTAGTTGTTTTTCTGAAATTTGAAATTTGTAGTAGCATGTTTGTCAATGAACAGAATAGTGTGTGGAAGAGTTCATGACTTGATTGTGAGGCTTATTTTGGACTGGATTGAATGAACTGTAAAAATTCAAGCTTTAACATCTTCATGAATCATGTAGCTACAATGCAGAAAAGGAAATCCCCAAACATGACTGTCTCCACAGAGGAACCAATAATTACAATATCTCAATTCTACAAAAGAATTATGAAAGATGCAGATGAATATTAGAAAGGGTTAGTTTATATGATGTCATACATATTCAGATTCAAGCTAGTTGTCCTATGCTGGCCTTTCTGTGGGGTGTTTAATAAACAGCACTGTTAGAAACTCTCTATTTTTAAAATTTCATTCTTGATCTGGAATCAGGACTCTCTGGATAGACATACTGAAAACCAACACATTTCTAGTTGAAATATCAGTTTCAGTCCACTACTATGTTGGTGCTTTATTTACATGGAGAGAGCTTGCTCTCAACATGCCTTATAAAATTTTAGTCCCACATTGGAAAAGCACCATGAGTTATCTCAACATATATACTTGGGTGTGTTGTTGAGAGATGCACATAGGGTGGTGACCCTAAGGAGGGAACCATGTGGGTGATTTTACTAGGAGGTAAGAATAAGGCTCCAAGGATTAAGCATTAATGCTTTTGTCATTCTCTTGGATTAATTCCACTTGGAGCTAAGCCCCAAAGGGGCTTAGCGACTCGGACTCGGACTCGGGCTCATGAGCTCATGAGGCGTAATGTGGCGTTTTGTTGGCGCACTTTGCACTTAGCACGTGTCTTATGCGGCATGCGGTCCATGCGGCTCATGCGGCTCGTGCGGCACATGCGGTCCATGCGGCCCAAGCGGTCCATGCGGCCAGGCTGCTGCTGCTGCTGCCGCATGGAGGGCTACGCTGACTGTGCAGATTTCAAATCGGTTATGGAAAGGGTGAATCAATGCGATTAATTCAGATCCTATCTTTGTGGGATTTGAATTAATTTCGTTACTATATTTGTGGGATTTGAATTAATTCAGTTCCTATCTTTGTGGGATTAGAATTAATTCGTTGCTATCTTTTTGTGATTTGATTCAATCTTTCCATAACTGAAGAGGCGGCTAGGGTTTCCACCCTCTCTCTATATATACTCTCTTCTGGCCTCCTTTGTGGGTACTACGAAAAAAATACAAGTCAGAAAAGAGAGAAAGAGAGGGAGTTGCTGCCGCCATTGCAAGTCCATCCGAGGAGTCAGAACAGAGGTGACATCGAGCGTTCCACAAGTTCTTCAAACTTGCTGGTTCCTGGAAGCAGATCGTGTGGGGCGAATCTTGCTTTGAGCAACGGTGTTTTGACACCCCAGCATTGTTCTTCTTCTCATCTCTCTAGATTATTGTAACTTGTTCTGTCCCAATTGCAACACGTTTGCAAGGAAGAACAAGAGATCTTCTCTTTGCTATTTTTCTCCTTCATATTGTAATTTGGCTTTTTAGTTTTATTCGTAGATCTTGAGTTTGATCATCACAAAGTTTTGTGTGACATCTCAGATCTCGATTGTATTAGTTTTCATCTTCGATCAAGCCCCCGGGACTAACAATCTCAAAGCAAGATCCGTGTAGATGGAAAACATTAATGCTTCGCTCCTCCAATCGGACTTCTGCAAGTTGAAAAAGTTCGATGGAGAGCACTATCAAGTCTGGAAGAGAAAGGTGTACCTAACTCTTCAACTGAAAGATGTTGATCATGTTCTGTTGGAGGAAGAACCCTCTGTTCCAGACACTGGATCTACTGCCGCCATCAACGCGGCTACCAAACTCCAGGCCAAATGGAGAAAGGAAAATAGCATCTGCAGGCTTATCATCCTGAATGCTATGGAGGACTCCCTGGCAGAATCCTACTCGAAGAAGGAACTTGCCAGAGACATATGGGAGTCTGTGGAAAATCTGTATGAAGAAGATAAGTACAGGAGCAAAATGTTTGTGGTTGAAAAATATCACAAATTGCTCTTTGAGGACGAAAGGTCCATGTTACCACAAGTGAAAGAATTTCTGAAGCTGCGTCAGAAACTGGAAGACGAAGAGATGCCCCTTCCCGACAAGTTTGTCGTCGGAGGGATCGTCTCAAAACTTCCTGCTGGATGGAGTACCTTCTATGCAAGGATGCACAGAAAGAAGCTAGACATTAGCTTGGGAGATCTACTTCAAGAGATCCATGTTGAGGACGAGATGCGTTCTCAACAGAAGGTGGACACTCTGTCCAAGCAGTTGGCTAAAGCCAATCTGGTGCAAACGAGGGATCCCAAGGGGAAGCAGGCGGCTTCTCATCCCAAGAAGAAGGACTTCACTAATCTGAAAGTGAAGGATCCTTCTTTCAAGCAACAGAAGACAAAGTCCCACGTGACTTGTTATAATTGTGGCAAGAAAGGCCACTACAAGAGTGAATGCAGATCTAAGCCTAAACAATCAGAGAAAGGTGAGCCTAATAAGGTTTCATTGGTTTCTAACGTTGTTGCTATGATCGGACAGGTCACAACTGTGGGGGTTGACTCTGACTGGTGGATAGACACTGGTGCGACTTGCCATGTCTGTTCAGGCAAGGAATGGTTCGTCACGTACCAGCCGATATCTGAGAAGGTTGTCATGGCGAACCAGGCCCAAGCTGAAGTTCTGGGGATCGGGACCGTGGAACTGAAACTCACTTCTGGGAACACTCTGACGCTTCAAGGTGTGAAGCATGTTCCGGCGATTGCCAAGAACCTGATCTCTGGGAGCCTGCTCTGCAACGCAGGCTTGAGGATGGACATCAATGCTGGTCAGATGGTGATGTCCAAGAAAGGAACATACTTCGGGAAGGCTTATCAAATCGAAGGCATGTTTAAAATTCAGCTTGTTAACCAGTTTGAAGACATTAATGCAGTTGCATTTTCTGATTATTCTCTTGAGTTGTGGCATAATAGACTAGGACATGTTCATTGTAAGAGAATTAACAAAATGTTTAGTCTAGGACTTATCTCCAAATGTGGGGGTAAGGTGGAGAAGTGTGAGGTGTGTGCTCAGACGAAGATCACAAGGAAACCCTTTCATCGGGTCAATAGAAGCACAGATCTTCTGGAGTTGGTGCACTCCGATATCTGTGACTTCAAACATTTCTCCACGAAGGCCGGGATGAAGTATTTCATAACCTTCATCGACGACTTCTCAAAATACGCGTTCGTCTACTTGCTCAAGTCCAAAGACGAAGCTTTCGAGAAGTTCAGAGAGTTCAGGGCCGAGGCTGAACGGCAGACTGGACAACAACTCAAGAGGCTGAGAAGTAATCGAGGTGGGGAGTACAGGTCTCATGAATTCGCATCGTTCTGCAAAGAACATGGAATCATATGCGAGACTACTGCTCCATATTCTCCTCAATCCAACGGAGTAGCAGAGAGGAAGAACCGGACATTAACAGAAATGATGAATTCCATGCTGCTCACTGTAGGTCTTCCAAAATGCTACTGGGGAGAAGCTGCATTAACGGCCACTTTCATTCTGAATAGAGTGCCATATGCAACTTCGGACGTAACTCCTCATGAACTCTGGTTCAAAGTCAGACCCAACTTGAATGTCATTCGAGTGTGGGGGTGTCTGGCGTTTGTGAAGCTTCCAGATCTGAAGATTCAGAAGCTGGGGACAAGGACTACGAAGGCTATCTTCTTGGGGTATGCCGAGAAGAGTGATGCTCGGAGATTTCTTGATATTGAATCAAATCATATTATCGAATCTCGCGATGCTGAATACTTTGAAGACAAGTTCGCAAAAGACAAAAACATTGTTCTTTCGGACATTCCGGAAAATGATGTAGGTACTAATGAGACTGAAATCTCATACGAGCCAGTAGTCCAAGAAGAAGCTGTTGTTGATGGAACAACTCTTGCACCAGAACTCGCCGAGCCGTCAGCTAAGCGAGCGAGGAGACCGAAAGATTTCGGAGATGACTTTGTCACCTATCATGTGGAAGCAGATCCGCTTACCTATGATGAGGCGATGAAGACCAGAGATGCTATCTTCTGGAAGGAGGCAGTGAATGACGAGTTTGACTCTATCACCTCCAATAACACATGGGTGTTGGTAGATCTACCTGAAGGAGAAAAGCCTATTGGATGTAAATGGATCTTCAAGAAGAAGATGAAGGCAGATGGAACTATTGACAAGTTCAAGGCCAGGCTGGTCGCCAAGGGATTTTCTCAGAAACAGGGGATAGACTACTTCGACACGTACGCTCCAGTAGCTCGGATGACCACCATCAGGATGTTAATCGCTCTAGCAGCTATACATAAGTTGGTGATACATCAGATGGATGTAAAGACAGCGTTCCTGAATGGGGAGCTGATCGAAGAGATTTACATGCAACAGCCAGATGGATTTGTCGTCAAAGGTCTTGAAGACAAAGTCTGCAAGTTGGTGAAATCATTATATGGTTTGAAGCAAGCTCCCAAGATGTGGCATGAGAAGTTTGACAAAGTTATTAGGTCAAACGGCTACAGAGTCAGCGAGACGGACAAATGTGTTTACACAAAGTTCGCTGATGGAAGAGGAGTCATCGTTTGTCTGTACGTGGACGACATGCTAATCCTAGGTACGGATATAGGCTGTGTCACAGAGACAAAGAAGTTCCTCTCAACCAAGTTCAGTATGAAGGACTTAGGGGATGCAGATGTCATCCTGGGCATAAAGATCATCCGGACAGACACTGGAGTAGTGCTGTCACAATCTCACTATATTGAGAAGATGCTCACACGCTATGGGTATAAGGATCTTCCAGGGATCGATACGCCATACAGGTGTGATCAGAAGCTGAAGCCAAACTCGAGGGAAAGCGTCAGGCAGCTGGAGTATTCTAGCGTTATCGGAAGTTTGATGTACGCAACTACTGCCACAAGGCCTGACATAGCTTTCGCCGTGGGAATGCTGAGTCGGTTCACAAGCAACCCAGGGGTTGAGCACTGGAAAGCTGTGAAGCGAGTAATGAGATATCTCAAGAAGACTCAGACATATATACTGCACTACAACGGGTATCCGACAGTAGTGGAAGGCTTCAGTGATGCTAGCTGGTGTTCAGAGGTGGAAAGCGAGAGATCCACAGGTGGATATATCTTTTCCTTGGGTGGAGCTGCTATATCGTGGAAGTTGAAGAAGCAGACTGTACTCTCTCGTTCCTCCATGGAATCTGAATTCTATGCACTTGAAACTGCAGCAGATGAAGCAGAATGGCTTCGGGAGCTCATGTATGATCTTCCAGTGGTTGGGGCTCAGATACCGGCGATACCGATATACTGTGACAACCAGGCGACTGCGGCGGTGGTATCAAATGACCTCTTCAACGGGAAGAAGAGGACTGTGCGGTTGAAGCACATGGCAGTACACGATCTTATCAAAAGAGGTGTAATTGCAGTGGTTGATGTTCGGAGTCAGGAGAACCTGGCAGATCCGTTCACAAAGGGCCTCAAGCGCCAGTTGGTCGATGACACAGCTTGTAAAATGGGCTTGAAGGCATTCTGATAGTGTGTCTTTGTAATCCTACCATAAAGTTTTATGCTATTAGTTCAAAGAGAAATCTACTAGGCATCTAACTTTTGGTTCAAAGGAGGATCACTGACTGGAAAACTATCAGGTAACAGTGGGTACTTGTTCTCTGGAACATGGAAGGGATACGGACCCATAACCACTGTTGTCTACTATGTATTTTTCTGCGGAAAAACAAATCCTGTGGAAGGTTGGCTTAAACGCCTTAATGAGTTCTCAGGCAGAGTGAATGTCTGGTGTGCTTTACAGGAAGCACGGTAGAGCAGCACTACAAGGAGTGAAACTCCATGCTACAGTGGGATGACTCCACCATGAGGTTCCCAGGTAGGGGTAATGCCGGCGTAGCACCGCAAATAGGCAGGTAGCCTAATGCTGTATGACGTAATTAAAGAGTTGTAGACAGCACTACAAAGGGGAGGATGGCCCCATGTTACAGTGGCACGACACCACGATGAGGTACCCAGGTAGGGGTAAAGCCTCGGCATTGCAAGCCATGTCGTTGCGGCGTAACACCGCAAGGAAGCCTTAGGCTTCATGCTGGGTAGTTTACAAAGAGGCTTGTGACCTCATGCTACAGTAGTATGACACTACGATGAGGTTCCCAGGTAGGGGTAATGCCTCGGCTTCAGGCCATGTCATAGCGGCGTAGCACCGCAAGGAAGCGCAAGGCTTCATGCCATATCTCTTTAATAAAGAACTCACCTATAGTGTATGAAAAGAGATATCAGGCCGTCTCTTGAGAGTAAACTTGTAGACGCCCAAAATTATACACTGAAACCAGGCTGGCACAGGGCCTTTAATGTGCAGCCAGAAGCACACTTAACTACACTTTGTGAGTGGGAAGAATTACAACTGTGGTGCAGAATTCAAGGCGTAGTCCATTCTTGTATCACATTGTTATTTAACCCATGCGGAAAGATTCAAGTCGTCAGCGACATCTATCCTAATGCAAAATGGACAGTTACTGTGGGGAACGCTCAACCCTGGACACATATATATGTTGTGATATGTGGGGGATTGTTGGTGCTTTATTTACATGGAGAGAGCTTGCTCTCAACATGCCTTGTAAAATTTTAGTCCCACATTGGAAAAGCACCATGAGTTATCTCAACATATATACTTGGGTGTGTTGTTGAGAGATGCACATGGGGTGGTGACCCTAAGGAGGGAACCATGTGGGTGATTTTACTAGGAGGTAAGAATAAGGCTCCAAGGATTAAGCATTAATGCTTTTGTCATTCTCTTGGATTAATTCCACTTGGAGCTAAGCCCCAAAGGGGCTTAGCGACTCGGACTCGGGCTCGGGCTCATGAGGCGTAATGTGGCGTTTTGTTGGCGCACTTTGCACTTAGCACGTCAGCAGTCATGTGGTCTTTATGCGGGTCTTATGCGGCTCATATGCGGCCTCATGCGGCTCATGCGGTTCATGCGGCCATGCGGCTCATGCGGTCCATGCGGTCCATGCGGCTCATGCGGCTCATGCAGTTCATGCGGTCCATGCGGCTCGTGCGGCACATGCGGTCCATGCGGCCCAAGCGGTCCATGCGGCCAGGCTGCTGCTGCTGCTGCTGCTGCCGCATGGAGGACTACGCTGACTGTGCAGATTTCAAATCGGTTATGGAAAGGGTGAATCAATGCGATTAATTCAGATCCTATCTTTGTGGGATTTGAATTAATTTCGTTACTATATTTGTGGGATTTGAATTAATTCAGTTCCTATCTTTGTGGGATTAGAATTAATTCGTTGCTATCTTTTTGTGATTTGATTCAATCTTTCCATAACTGAAGAGGCGGCTAGGGTTTCCACCCTCTCTCTATATATACTCTCTTCTGGCCTCCTTTGTGGGTACTACGAAAAAATACAAGTCAGAAAAGAGAGAAAGAGAGGGAGTTGCTGCCGCCATTGCAAGTCCATCCGAGGAGTCAGAACAGAGGTGACATCGAGCGTTCCACAAGTTCTTCAAACTTGCTGGTTCCTGGAAGCAGATCGTGTGGGGCGAATCTTGCTTTGAGCAACGGTGTTTTGACACCCCAGCATTGTTCTTCTTCTCATCTCTCTGTAACTTGTTCTGTCCCAATTGCAACACGTTTGCAAGGAAGAACAAGAGATCTTCTCTTTGCTATTTTTCTCCTTCATATTGTAATTTGGCTTTTTAGTTTTATTCGTAGATCTTGAGTTTGATCATCACAAAGTTTTGTGTGACATCTCAGATCTCGATTGCATTAGTTTTCATCTTCGATTAAGCCCCCGGGACTAACATACTATGCCAAACTTCAGGTGGGATGTCCATTATACAGCAGTTCAAAAGACAACCAGGGACTCCACAGAGATTAGCAGCACAATGACATGAATTTCTCCAACTGTCACAGAACCAATTAGCTGATTTAATATCCGCAGAAGTTTCTTCAACTACCGTCAAACCGAGGACTACAGAGATTACATTGGTCATCCAATCTCTATAGACTCAACTAAATTTGTCAGTAGTACAAAAGGATTGTGTAATTTTCTTGCTCAGCATCTCAGGATTGTTTCACTTCATCTTGAACCCAACTCTGAAGGTGTGTCAACTTGGACCTGCAGAAGTATAACATGAATTCTTTAGGAACTTAATTGACAGAATACTACTGCAGGAGGGGGAGGCACCAACTTTAGTTCTTTATTCAGTTGTGGTAAATTTTTAGGCAAGGAATCAAGGAGAATTGAAGAACCGTCCTTGCAAGAAACCCTTCAGTAGCTTAATATGAAAATAAACATTTGATTTAGAAATATTCAAAAAAATATGAAGATATCGAGATTTTTTTAATATAGAATATATACATAACGCTTGTCACCAGATCCTAATTTTTTAGGTAAAAAGAATCTAATACCATGTACAAATCAACTGGAAGGAAAGTTTACTGCAAGATCAATGACTACAAGATATGATAGAAAGAACAAAAATGCTACTTGGCTCCCAAAAAATTTGGGTGATACCATCTTCCATTATGTGGCATATGACATGGCTGATAACATGACAGCTGACATGACAAAATTAAACATTAAACATTAATATTAATATTAAAATTAAAATTAATATTAAAATTAATATCAAATTAACATGAACATACTATTACAATTAACATTAACATTAATATTAACTTTAACATTAACATTAAAATTAATATTAACATTAAATTAAAATTAGCATTAACATTAAAATTAAAATTAATATTAATATTAATTAACATTAACATTAACATTAACATTAATTTTAATATTAAAATTATTATTAACATTAAATTAAAATTAGCATTAGCATTAACATTAACAATAAAAAAATGTTGGATAATTAATTTTTTGGGTTAAAATATGACATGTCAGCTGCCATATCACTTGCCATGTCAGATGCCACATAATGGGAGATGATATCACCCAAAATTTTTAGGAGCCAAATAGCATAATTGTAGAAAGAAAAGAAACTACAAGGTGACCATCTTGCACTACTATAGCTACTACAACAACTACTACAAGATCTCCCCTAACCATGATTTAGATGGATGGATGGCGACTCGTGGAAGGTTCTGGAAGACTCTAGAAGATTAGAATAGACTACTTTGATGTATCAGATAGTTGTATCAGACAGATGTATTAGATGTATGAGTTATGGATTAAAGGATTCGTCTCCGGAGATGGATCATGTATATGTATTCAAATAATAGTGGATGCTGTGATTATGTGTTGGCTTGGTTTTGGTTTCATTTCCGTCTAGCATCATGATTGAGCAAAAGATTGATCTTGAGATCGATTGATGATTATCGAGGTCTAGACAACTACCTACCGTCAATTCCGTGATGTAGGCTGAACTCGCTCACAGTCCATATCCGAACATGCCGACGCGGAACGTGACACTAAGACCAACACCACAAAATCAGCAAGTGACCTTTATACATAAATCAGACACCATAAGTTCAGATATTGACAACCTTCTACATGAAGCCTTGACACATGTTCCTTCTTCTTCTTCTTCTTCTCTTTCTTTCTTTATAAGAAAACAAAGAGTTGTGTAGATGTATCTTACATATCAATCTAAGCATAGCTAATCAGCAAATACGGCAGCCAACATAGCCAATCGATCTATCTACATAAAATGTATATTACTTCCTACTACTGATTAAATAATTGCATAAAATTAAGGAATTTAAGCAAACTAGTGAAGATTCAAACAAGGATTGTTGTAAATAAAAACGATATAAGAGTCAGCAAATGAGTAGACCAGAAAGAAAAACTCACCAGCACTACCAGTACCAAGCAGAAGCAGCGGATGGTATGCATGTATGTTCAAATCCAGATCCAGAAATCTGGAAGGAAGGCTAATTGTACCTTATGGAGGGAGGGACGACTTTACCGTCTGTTATTTTATTTATTATAAATTCTTGTTCTTTGGTAACATAATTAAATTGCAATTGACATTTGTTACAAAAAAAATCAGTCATTTAAAATTTTGACATTCCCTATAAAAAATTGAAATCTAATTGAAATCTATTTAATTTTTGATATTCTCTACAAAATTTAGTTCTTTTAAAAAAATTCAGTCAATTAAATTTTGAAACCTAATTTGATTTCTTCTAAAAAATATTCTCTAAAAATATTCTGGTCATTTGAAACCTAATTTAATTTCTTTTAGAAAAATGGTTATTTAAATTTTCGATATTCTCTAAATTATTTTGAGGCCTAATTTAAATCTTTTAAATTTTTGATATTCTTTAAAAAAAATTCTTTCATTTAAGTCTTTTCGGTCATTTAAATTTTGAAGCCTAATTTAGTTTATTTTAAAAAAATTGGTCATTTAAATTTTTGATCTTCTCTAAAATAATTTGAAGCCTAATTTAAATATTTTAAGATTCGAACACAGAACAACCTAATTTAAATCATTTAAATTTTTGGTCATTTAAATTTTCGGTCATATAAGATATATTATGTTTTATTAAAGATTCCAACAGCATAAGTACTCAATCAAATACCTCTGATTCGTACCCATTAATTCTTTTAAATTTGCTAAATATTCGTCATTTAAATCTTTTAAATTTTTGGCCATTTAAATTTCTTTAAAATAATTTCTATTGTAAAATGTGAAGAAATTTATTAACTTTTTAGGTCATAAGTCCAAGGATTATGTACTAGAAGATCTGCTGAAAGATGTGCGAAGAAAAGATCTGCTGAAAAATGTGCGAGAAAAAATGTGTGAAAAAATGTGTGAAGAAAGTGGTTTAATTTTTTAATCGCTTTATTTGTTCTATGTTCTATGATTGGACCATAATTTTTTATTGTCATATACCTTTTTGAAGTTTTATCGTTATTAATAAAATTTATCTTTTGTAAAAAATGGACATATATGAAAAAAGAAGGGCACATTTTATTTTTTCGTCCTGGGCCTAATAAACTTGAGGACCGGCCCTACTTACATTGACTGTTAAAGTGATTGCTATCATGATCTGTATACGATGTCGTGACCTATTGAAATAATTGTTTGGAAGACAATGGCATGCAAAAAATGTTAAAATGTCACGGCATAAAAAATATGTTTAACATAACTTAGCATAGATTACTTGATGATCAATATTGACTAACGAAAAATTCATTATCGTGCTTGAGTGGGCTTTTTTTCCATCACAAATTTTCCACCAATTGTAGTGTTTGATAGCTTATATTTTCCATGGAATTATTTTCAAAAAAACTATCATTTTCCATATTTTCATCTAAAATGGTGGAAAATGAAACTTGTCAAACCCATAGGAAAATATCTTTTTTCATGGAAAATAACTATTTTCCATGGAAAATAATGGCAATCAAACACTCAAATTAAATTTTCCATGGAAAATTTTTTAAATTCCATGAAATTTTTTTCCTAGGAAAATAATTTCATGGAATTAATTTCTTTTCCACATATTTTCCATCTTGCAATCAAACGCACCCTTATTTTGATTTATTTGTTTGCATAAAAATTTGAACATATATATGTTTAACATCTTTCATATGTCATATACATACAAGATAGAGAAAAAAACTAACGTGCTGCCAGAGTACAGGTGGTGCTCATAAATATATATTATGCAATCAAAGAAACCCTCCGCTCGTTGACCTCCGCTCCCCCCCCCCCCCCCCATCCACTCTGCACTTCGTCTCTCTGCCTCGGCTCTGGTGGAATTCAGGGCCGGCCCTGGGGTAAGCCGGACAAGCCTTGGAGCTTGGGCAACCCCCCTCTGCTAGGACAATTCCTCTCTGCTAGGGCAACCCCTTAGGCTCATCATAACCCCACCAAAGAGTTAAAGAGCAACCAAAATTAGCTTCACGATAGGACAACCTAAACCTCCGGGCCGGCTCTGGTGGAATTATATATATTAATAGGGAGTGAATTATATATATACATCACATTTCATATGAAGTTATGAAATTTGGTGTATTATACAAAGACCAGAAGTTTTGAAGATTTACAAAGAAAGAGATGTGTAATATGGCGCCCAACACAACTCTTGACCATCGTCCATTTTTTATAGGATCTGGCGAATCTTAGATAGCGTCCAATTTTTGCTTAAGTTTTTTTAATATGTGCTGACGTGAGAAAGTTAGATTTTAGCATCAATAAATAAATTTAATTTCTTATATATAATTTTTTTCTTTAATTTTTTTTATATCTATTTAAATCTAATATTAGATTGGCTCATAAATTTTTTTCTAGATTTGGTGCCATTTTTTTTAAATTTTTTTAATCTGTTATGATGTGAGAAAGTTAGATTTTCGTATCCGTAAATAGATTTAACTCCTTATATACAATTTTATATTTTTATTTTTTCCATAACTTAAATATTTATTTAAATCTAATATTAGAAAAAAAATGTTTAAAAATGAATTCAAAATCTTAAATATTTTTTTTCTCAAATCTTAGATATAATTTGAAATTGTAATAATTTTTCTCAAATAAAATTTGAAATGTCTTTAGAGGTAAGTTCTTAGATATGTTTTCAACATAAAAGATTATATTTGGTGATAAAATCGAGAGATCCTATTAAAAAACAAAATAAATTGGACGCTATCTAAGATCTCCTTTCGCACAATTTATTGCACAGATGTGATGCCAATTTTATTTTAACAATGGATGTTCCTGATGTAGACGCATGACTCCAAGCCCACGTCTTTCATGCATCCAGTATAATCTCTACAAATGCAATGGAGACCAAATAAATGAAGTAATATAAACATATGAAGTAATATATGAAAGTATTTGTTTACAACCATCCAAACATGCATATCATCTATCTCATAGGCAATTTCTCAAACATGTTAACAAATCACCAATATTTATAAATAATAAAATAAAAATTAGAGCCAGATAAAAACCGTTAATTTTCACCAACCGAGTGCATGTTCCGCAGAGGAGAAGGGAGAGGAGGAGGTGCTGAATTGAAGACTGCTCATTCTGCAGAGGAGAAGGAAAAGAAGGAGGTGCTTACGGTCAGATTCTTCTCTCGATTGGAGAAGAGGTGATGGAGAAATATGAGGAGGAGAAGAGGAGGCGCTCGAGGACCACAAGGAAGTGGAAGACGAGCACACGCGGAGCACAATAGTAGAGGATAAGGTGAAGAATTTTTTTAGTTTCTCTGTGCTCTCTCTCCCGTTTGTATTCTGATTTTTGGAGAGTATTATTTTTTGTTAGTCTTTTATTCTATTTTAGGAGAGAGATTTAATCTAATCTTAGCCGTTTATTAAATCCAACGATTATGATAAGGGGTGGACAAAATAGGGGATGAATTCAATCCCACCTTATATATACTAGTAAATGCACCTGCTTTGCACGTGTAACTCATGTGGTTAAGGTGTGATGTATTTTTCTTATTTGGTTGAGTTCGGTTCCTCATGTTGACAAATTTAATTTTTTTTCAACAATTTTTTACACAATTTATTTTTATAAATAAAATGGATCGTAATATAATGACGGCTTAGACGACTCAAAAGTGAGCCGTTTTGAAGCCTCATTATATAGTGGAAGACTAGTCATCTTTACGTGCGTTGCATGTATAAAAAAAAAAATCAATAATAGTATTACTAAAATATGTAAATTTAAATTATATTAGAATATTTTAAATATAATTTCAATATATTTTAATATAATTTATTATGATTATTTTTTAAATTATGGATATTTGTTAATTAGATAATATTATGTAGTTAGTTTAAACATAATTTTAATTTTAAATATATTCAGTATTGGGTGATTTTTAATTTTTTAAGTGAGGAGAGAGGGGTTCGGTTATCCACATAGAAGATAAGATAGGTATTATTTTATATTTTTAAAAGAAAATTGTTGATGATATACACGACTTAGACGGCTCAAAATTGAACCGTTTTGAAGTCCCTTTATATATATACTAGTAAATGCACGTGCTTTGCACATATAATAACGGATAAAAAGAATATTATCCAATTATAGTCAAATATCTCTTTTGACTTATGTGGTTAACGTGGGAGGTAGTTTTCCTGTTTGGTTGAGTTTGATTCACTATGTTGACAAATTTAAACTTTTTTTAACAATTTTTTACATAATTTATTTTTTAAAGTAAAATGGACCGTGATATAATAACGGCTTAGACGGCTCACTTTTGAATCATTTCAAAACTTCATTTTATATATATATAATTGTAAATGGCAGTTGGTAATATGGTAATGGAATTGGAATCTATATGCTAATATGAACAACACCCGTCTGTACCAAAGGCTTGCAAATTGCTTTTTGATACATTTAAATTTCTTTTTTTTTTCTTTTCAAGAAGCAAGAAGACTAGATAGCAGTAAAGATCTTCCAACTTTTGCAAGATTATTCAATCTTTTTCTCACATTTGTTGTAACTCGTCACAATATGGTCCCACGAAGATGTTGGCGTTATCATGTGCATCAAACCTTTGATCTTCATGAGTTGCAAATCATGCAAAAGGACGATTCCACATGATAAATACTCAAACTTAAAATTAAACCAAAGCTGTTAAGAATAGTCTCCAATAAATCCTCCTTAATACTGTTCAATATGACTGAGTTTTATTTGCATTGTACATGTACTTTTAACTATAGCATGGCCAAAGAAATCAAAACTCCATCCCTTGAACAAGCTACCTGCATAAACTTAATTACTTTAGAGCAATATACAACGTTAGGTGATATATTTCTTCTATAAATTACAACAACAAAGAAGAAAATAATGAAACAATGTAGCCCCCTAAAGGAACCAAAGAACTAAAATTTTAACATTAAATTATATTGTTGCTCCTCCCTCTCCTCTTATTATCAACCTCAAACTTCACCAGCTCGCCATCGCCATCGCCATCGCCATCGCCATCGCCATCGCTTCTTACACTTGACGACGTCCTCCCGCTTCCTTCCAGCAACGGGACCGGAAGGTTGTATAACTGTACAATGAATCAACTTTTATTAGTCAAAAGCAAACTTTTAATGGCTAATAAACCATGCATGCACACAGCTGGTATACTCAGCTATGAGACCGACCTTAGAAAGGAAGAGGAGGAGGAGCTCACAGTCGGCGGAGGAGTGGGTGAAGGAATTTTTTTGGAATTTTTTTTCTTCTTTTCGTTTTTCTGCTCTCTTTATACGCATTCTTTTTTTGGAGAGTATTATTTTTGGTTAGTTCCTTATTCTAATTTTAGGAGAGAGATTTAATTTAATCTTAGCCGTTTATTAAATCTAATCCAACGACTAAGATGCGGATGATAAGGGGGTGGACAAAATAGGGGGTGAAGCCGATCCCACCTCTCTCTCTCTCTCTCTCTATATATATATATATATATATATATATATATATATATATATATATATATATATATATATATATATATATATATATATATATATGAGATTTGGATATCATATCTATTTAAGCTACATATCATGTTAGGATTTGGTTATTATAGAATCGGCGCAAAATCCTACGTACTAAAAGAAATTCTAAGTATTTAAATAATTGTATTTAAATAAAGAAATTCTAAGTATTTAAATAATTGTACAACTTTTATTCAATTTTTGACTTTGGACCGAAATCCAAAATCGAAACTCAAAAAAAAAAATTAGCATTTTTGAAATTTAAAGCGAACCAAATTTTTTTCAACAAAATCAAATATCCTATTTGGTTCGGTCGATTTTTATTTTCCCCCTAACATGATGTCAAGCACAACGTCACATATTTGGCTTATTTTGGCAGTAAAAGAAGGATGTTATAACCCTTCACGTCAACAATGCGCCATTTGTACAATTTAAGTTAAAGGAATTAAGGGTGGTCCGTCAAACGAAGGATAGACCCATTAATTACACAAATATCTTATTCCAATATATTAATATTTTATTTTATTTAGAAAAAAATCCAACATATTAATTGAAGGAACCTAGAATTTGTTTGGTGTTATATATATTTTTTCTACTTACAGCAAATACTAATTTTATTCAAATTTGGAAATCCAATTTCTTAATAACTACCACCTAATAAACATATAAATGTGTATTTCTGGATCTGTATCTTTACATGTACATCTGATCAGGATGCAACTTAGGCTCGCACATCATTACGTCCTAACAAGAATGATTATATAGAGCTTACAGCCAAAGCGTTCCAACCATGTAGAACTTATATTGCTTTACTGGCTTCCTATTTTTCACTCATCTCAACTATTCCGATTCCTTTAGTCCAGGAACGAGAGCACGCTGCCGTGCAGCGTCAGAAAGCTTTCCCCAAGGTGTAAAAAAAATATTTGCCCAAGGTAACAGGTTCTGGAAAAAAATATATCAAAATTTGAATTAAATTAAAGGAATAACACCTTTTAAGAAATATCAAAGTTATAATTAAATTAATAAACTGTGATAAGAATATAATTCAAACTCACAGTTTCTTTGATTGCGTGAATTTTTCATTGAGCTGGTACGTGGTACATCTAATTTGGAACTAAAGACATTGATCCTAAATAAAAACTATTTTACTTTTTTTAAGGGTCCGGCTAAACACACCCCACCACTTATTTTATACACCCCAAAAAAATTTTTTTTAACAATTTTTTTTTTTTTTTTCCTATTCTATCCTCCCCCCCGTTCCTCCAACCCCACCCCCACCCCCCCCGCCCCCCTCCCCCCCCCCCCCCCCCTCCGCCGATGCCGCTCCGCCGACCCCGACTCCTCCGCATCCTCCTCCTCCTCCCCCGACCCTCCTCCTCCTCCCGAGCCTCCTCCGCCTCCCGTCCCCTCCTCCTCCTCCTCCCGCCTCCTCCTCCTCCTCCGACTCAGGAGGGAGGAGGTAGAGTCGGAGGAGGAGGTGGAGTCGGAGGAGGAGCATGAGGAGGAGGAGGAGGAGGGAGGAGGAGGGGCGGGAGGCGGAGGAGGCGGAGGGGTCGGGGTCGACGGAGCAGAGGGGAGGGGAGCAGGGAGAGGGGAGGGGGAGGGGGAGGTTTTTGAAAAAAAAAATGGGATGTGTAAAGTAAGTGGTGGGGTGTGTTTAGCCGCACCCTTTTTTTACTGGAAATTGCTGAGAAGCCCAATTTCGGGGTTGGTTTTTATGAAAATCCACCCGCATGATGGGTTTTATGAAATGCCCAGAATTATATATTTTCACGTTAAGTATTCCAAGATTCCCTTTAGATGTTTTGTATTTACAAAATTAATACCATAACTACCCCTCCGCACAAACTCAGATCTGGATTGTGATTCTCGTCTTCTTCTTCTTCTTCTTCTTCACGAGAGATCTGAATTCCATTGCTATGATCTTCAGCAGAGATTGCAAAGATCGTTCGTAGTTCACCATACTTTTTTTTCAGTCGAACTCCGATCATCGCTCATCATCTTCATCTTCATCTTCATCTTCTTCTTCTTCTTCCACAAAACAAAAAAAAATAAAAAATTAGGTTTCTGTCAACTGTTCTCCGTCGATATCACACGAAGAATAGTCATTCTCCTGCATTTTTAACAAGTTGAATGGCATTCTCCGTGTTGAATGGCATTCTTCGTGTTACTAACACGGAGAATGGCCATTCTCATGTGCTTTAACATTTGAATGACCATTCTCCGTGTCATTTAACACGGAGAATGTCATTCTCCGTGTTTTTAGCACGGAGAATGGTCATTCTCCGTATAATTTAGAAACGGAGAATGCCATCCTCCGTACTAAATTATCCGGAGAATGGTCATTCTCCTACGTTTTAACACTAGGAATGACCATTCTCCGTGTAAATTAACACGGAGAATGCCATTTTTCGTGTAAATTAACACGGAGAATGCCATTCTCTGTTTTATTTAACACGGAGAATGGCCATTCTCCTGCGTTTTAACACTGGAATGACCATTCTCCGTGCTAAATTACACGGAGAATGGCCATTCTCCGTTTTATTTAACACGGAGAATGCCATTCTCCGTTTTACACTACTAAAATCTGTCAAATCAGCGACGCCACAGGACGTCGCTAAATAGGAAAAATACGTCGCTAATATCGATTAGCGACGTATTTAGCGACGTTTGCACGTAGTTGCGATTAACCTAGTCGCTAAACAACAAAACGTCGCAATACGTTGCTATTGCGACGACACTCAGCGACGCGGACACGTCGCTAAAGCGACGTAAAACGTCATCATTTACCGACGCAACCTAGCGACGTTGAGCGACTTGACATGCATCGATGCTGACCTGGCTTGAGAGCCAAATGACGACGTTCTGCGACTTTGCTACGTCGCTATAATACCGACATATAGCGACGTTTAGCGACGTCCTACGTAGCGACGTTTAGTGACGATCAGCGACGGTATTCATCACAGTTAGCGACGTGCCTTATACTTACTTAGCGACGTTACCTTCGTCGCTGGACGTCGCTGAACGTCGCTAATATTGAAAAAAAAAGAAAAAAATTACAGCATTTGCAGCATCCCCTGCAGCATTTGCAACATTTGCAGCATTTGCAGCATCCCCTACACCATTTGTTACAACAACGACGGTGTGTATCACGAACACAGTATCAAACAACACATATACACACAATCACGAACACGTTTGAAACACAATCTCATCAATCAACACAGATATATGAAAATTTGTAACAACAATGTCAAACATAATGGTCCACATAAGAATAATATATGTATAACCACATAAAAGACCCAACAATGGGCCATCATACAATAATATATATGTCGACTACGGCTGATCAGGAGGAGCATCACCGCTCCTGGAAAGAAGGTAAGCATACTGCTCCGGTGTAAGAACCACCGACGACGATGAAGGAGGAGGCAATGCAACCGCTGGAGAAGGAGGCAGTGTAACCGCTGGAGATGGGTACGTCCGCGTCTCCTCTAAGGCTCGCAGTCTGGCGCTGTATTGCTCCATGCAAGCCGCTATCCTAGTAACGGTGTCATGAATGGACTCCTGTGTCCCCTGTACGTGCTGCACGGTGCGCTCGAGCTCGTCAAAGCGTGCGGTGACCGACCCAGCGTCCCCTTGCGCCTGAGACCCTGGCTGCTTAGCTATCCTCCTCAGCATATCGTCCCGCAGCTCAGCAATCTGGTGGACAATGGTCTCCTCGACTCGGGATGACTCGGCCTGTGATGGCTGTGAATGCGCACTGGAAGAGGGAGCCCTGGATGCCTGCGTCGCAACAAAAGCGCCATAGGACCCCGTACCATAGTACGTACCCCTCTGAAAACTACCAACAACGGTCTTCCAGAGCTCGTCCTCCGACTGAGGCGGAGAGGGCTGCGATGTACCAACCCCTCCCTCTGCCGGTGCACTAGCACTCGCACGTTCATCACGTAGCCTAACATACTCTTCCTAGAAATCATTGTGCATCTCTATACACCAGTACTTACCTAAATTAGCCTAATAAACGTCTAAAATATTTAATTATTATTAAGTATATGGTTATCTGTATATTCTTCAAGTTGTGTTAAAAATTAACAAAATCTAAATTAGTACTTACATAGCTCTGAGTAGCCCGGTCGTCGATGAGCTTTCCGTCCTTCCGATGGGTGGCCAGGAAGACGGTCACCATGTTTGCGTCCTCACCCCTCTTCACCTGCGTGTTTGTTATATTTTATTCTTTAGTAAAATAGAAAATTATATACTCCTACTATCAATAAAATCTTATATTTTACAATAAATTATATACCAGACGACGAAAATGCTCCGTCATAGGAATCGATCCACCACACCACTTTTCGGCCCTCGTCCTAGTCGTCCTTATAGTACAACATGCATCCGTTGCGACATGCATCAATTTTTTCATACCCCATCCAGAGCGATCTCACCATTCTCTTGGATCGGTAGAAGTCTTTAGGTAACTTGCCACCCTCCGACAATATATCTTTAATTAACTCCAGGATTCGGTTGTAGCATTCTTGAGACATGTTAAAATCTGATTTTATGCTCAACAATCTTGTAATCACCTCCAACGGTGAATGGTCATCACAACCAGGATATAAAGGAGTCCTTGCATTCTCCAGCAACTCCATGAACTTTGCAGCATTGGCATTCGGTGCCTCCTCAGCTGCATATTGATTGTTCGGATTGAAACTAGGCCCCGCAGCATTGAAAACCATGTTCGTCCACCCTTGGTCGTAATCAGCATGCTCGTGGACATCTACATAAGGCTCCACATAAGGCTCCGGCTCGGAGGCTAAAGGCGCAAGTTCTCCGTGTGCGGTCCACTGATAATAATTTGGCATGAAACCCCTCGAATACAAATGATATGTCACATCCACTTCCGAATGATATTTTCAAGTTACGACATCTCATACATGGACACTTAATTTTTGTACGGTCCATGTACTGAGGGAACGCCTTGGCAAACTGCAGGAACTGTTGCACTCCCTGTATAAATTCATCTCGCACACTGCACATGTCATCAGGATGACGATTGTACATCCACAAACGGTTTCGCAGATAGTAATTCATATCCATTTTAAGATAATTCTGCAAAGATTGACACAGATAATAATTCATCAGGATGACGATTGTATATCCACAAACGGTTCTGCAGATAGTAATTCATATCCATTTAAAGATAATTACTACAGAAAGTGAAGACCGACATGAACTGACGCACGAAAGTGACGATTGTACGACCACAAGTTTTATGTTCTTCAACGATCTATTTCACATGCATAATTGCCAAGTGTGGGGACGAATGGCTCAGAACACAACCCAAAATTCATTCTAGCATACATTAGTTTGAATTATCTATGTTCTGTACATATGGTGTAGTATATGTTCTTATCGAATCTAGTATCTGAAGGATGTAATAGAAACAAGATGAACCCACATAATGTAATACTAAGACATTATCTACTACTAAAAGATGTAATGATAGGTTGTCGTATCATCTGTGAAACCCGTAATTTTAGGAATTAGTTTTCATTATTTTGTGTGTTGTTAAATAAATTTTTATGCTAGATTAGTATTAAATATTATTGTGAATTTATGAAAGACATTTTTTAAATAATTAACATGGAATTTTGTTTGACAACCAGACCCGAACTAGTACGAACCCGTTAGAGACTAAAATTATTAAATTGAGTTTTAAAAATATTAGTTATATATTTTCTAAAAAGAAATTATTCATTTTTGCCAAAGCCTTAAAATTATTTTACCAAAGTTTTAAATCCGTTCTCATGGCCCAAAGCCCAAATCCCATTTGTTAAAGCCCATTTGTTAAATCCTTTAAGAGTAACTGAAGGTTAGTTGAATGATTCATTCATTCTTTCCTTTAAGTTAAACCCATTAGGTTAGTTGAATGATTCATTCATTCTTCTTTTGGTTGCTGTGCTGTAGGGAAGAGTAACCGAAGGTTTTCTTCTTCCTCTTCCAGACTTCAACGTCGACCCTTTGCCTCCCTTGGCCGCCGCCTGCCTTGATGGTGGCTCTCCAACTCCAGTAACTCCTCCTCCCTCTTTCCTATATAAGCCCTCTGTTGTAAACCCTCCATCCCAAACCATTTCTCCCCAACCCTGTTCTCCACACCACAAAATTCTTTCTCAAATCCCTAGTTCCCAACCCTTTTCTCCGGCGAAATTCCGGCGAATCGGAGCTCGATCTACCTCCCGAGGCCGACCCGAGCTCCCAGCGCGTTTCCCGACCCCGGCGCCCCGATCCCGCGGCCGTTCCGCGTCCGCCCGCCGGCGAACCCGTCGCCCGCCGCCGTTGACGCCGGTGCTCGACCCCGGTGGCCGTTGTCCGTCGACTCCGATCTGCTCCCCGGTGCTGACCCGCGTGGCCCCGTGTGCTCTGTCGGTGTTCCCGTTTCTGAGCCGTGACGTTTCCTTTCCGAGTTCACTTCGGGATTTCCGTTGTCATTTTTTTTGGGTAAACTCTGACCAGTTAATTTCTTTTGTCAATGATGATATTCTGGTCCTACCAATTCCTTCGGGAATTTAGTTTTCGGTAACGTAGCGACTACGTTACTGTTTCGGTTTTTTCGAGTTCTTCGGATATTCATATGCTGCTGGTTTGGTTCTGTTGGATTATTCAGACAGAACAACGTTCTGTGGATTCTCGGGTTTTCTGAGAATTTTTCGGAATGGTTCTGTGTTTTCAATTCTCGGGTTTTCCGGAAATTTTTCAGGATTAAAATTGAGTTTGGAGTTTGATACATTTTTTTTTCATCTGTCTTTGTTGGGAATTGGTTCTGGAAGAGTTCTGGTTTTGAAAGAATATAGTTCTGTGAAATTTTCGATATGGTTTCGGGTTTTTGGGAATGCTGCCGAAATTTTTAAAAAATATAAAAAAATAAATTTTCGGATAAATATTATTTTAATAATATTATATGCGGGCGACGACCTTAATGGTCAATGGGCCCCAGTAAAATGCAAACGCACCGGCTGAATATGACGACTGGACCAGAGTCTGAGACTCATATTACTTTTATAATTTAATTTAGGAATTATTAGTTATTAATAATATTATTTTGTAGGAAATTTTTGAGATTAACAATCTTCTCTTATTTCAATTTGTGGGAATGTAAGGGCATAAGCCCATTTATCTATTTTTGTAAATTTGTAATAAGTAGGAAGTAGCTGTGGATTTTCTGGGATTGTGAACGAGTAGGATTAATTAATATTAATATTAATTATTAGTTAGAAATTCACGATTTTCTCATTTAAAGAAAAGAAAATATATTTATATATATAATTATAAAATACTAACTATTTCCCAATAAATTGATAAAAACAAGTTTTCCGAAATAAAATATAAATTTAGATTTCCTTAAATGTAACGCACTAGAAAAACGTGTTTTTGATTGTGTTGGTTAATACAAGACTAAAAATTGACTAGGAGACAAAAATCTAGAGATTGTAACTAGATAATTCTAGAGTTGTGGTTTCTGAGACAAATTCTCGGAATGTAGGATTTCAAGGAAGAGTGTGACTGTTCAAATCCCGAAGTACCAATCTCGTCCAACCTGAGAATTTTAAGGCAAGTACATTTATGTAAATTTACGATTATTTTAACAATCATTTCATTGCAAGTTTAAACCACTGTTATACACGAACTCTTTCGAGAGTACTGACCATACTGTTGGGGACTGGGGGAGTAGAGTAGTGGATATGACCAAATCCAAAAATTAGGATAACTGACTGTATTAGCTTTCCCCTCTTCACACGGGGACAAGCCATACCGTATCGCTAGGATACTACTGTAACCCAATCCGGTCATATTCATTACCTATTCACATCACTGTACTGTATTATTTCAAAACTGTTCATCTTCAAACTGTTTAAAAGTGCATGATATTAATTGTCATTTTAATTGTTAAAATTTGCATGAATTGTACTTTGCTCCTTTCCTGACTGGATCCCCGTAGGTACTACTGATGACCTGGAGATGCTGATCAATAGCTACTATGATCCTGATTTGTACCCGGCGGTACTTCCATCTGAGGAGGATGTTGTGGCGTCTCCATAGATGCTACTTTAGTTTGAGAGTTTAGTTGTTTCTATGTTATTTCTAGTTTATGAATCCTTGTAACAGAACAAGTTTTAAATTATCATTTAAATAAAGGTTGTGGCAAACTTAGTTTCAAATGTTGTTGATTACCTGTATATGGATTACAGCTTACTGCCGCCGTCTCATCAACGGTGCAGGCTGGACATGATCCGATTCGACCCAAATATTTGGGAACCGGGTCGTGACATATTTTTAGTGGTGGCCCATACAGGTCAAATCAACGACTTAGGAAAAACTATTTAGAGACATTTAGAACACTAGAACAATAATTTGCCACAACATAGGACCGAATATATTATAATTAAATATTTTTGTTTGATTATAGATAGGCTACCTTGCTTATGTTTATATCCTAAACCTTCCAGAGAATGGCCACTGACAAAACCAACCCTGCTAGCGATGGGATGTCAACACCTGATCATACCCCACCTCCCCAATCAAGTTCGGATCCTACACCTCGACAGCTGGCCGACCGCCCCCTTAATATGACGACGGATCCATCATCTTCTCGGACGGAGATGTAGCCCCATGTGGTTTCGCCCACTCCAGCTGCCCCACCGGTGCCTGTGGACCCTACCGACCTCATAGGTCTGCTAAGAGGAGTATTAGAAACCCAGAGAACTCAAGCTGAAGCTCATCGCGAGCAGACGACAATTATGAGAGAAGGCATGGAGAATGCCCATAGCGTGGCAATGGCTGCACTGGAGAGAGGAGTAGCAGCTCAACAGGAACCAAGGCCTGCCAAGGTAAACATAAATTTAAGGATTAATTTATGTAATATTAAGGCCATTTAATTAATGGGAATCATATTGCCAAGGTGGGCGATATTGAGAGTTTCAAGAAGCAGAACCCTCGACCCTTCAAGGGAACCGAGGGAATCATCTATGCTGATGAATGGCTCGATAATATGGAGCGTCTTCTAAGCGTTGCTCGGCTTCTAGAAGACCTCAAGGCTGAAGCAGTAGGAATCCAACTGCAGAATGTAGCAAGCACCTGGTATCGGAATGAACCCCGACTCCAGAATAGGCAGATTGACTGGGACACCTTCAAGAGGTTGTTCAAGAGGAAGTTCTTCCCAACATCAGAGTTGCGAGAGATGGAGAGAAAATTTCAAAATCTGAAGCAAGGAAATATGACTGTTGGTGAATATGCGGCAGAATTCGGCCAGCTCAGCCGATTTGCCAAGAACCTGGTGGCTGACCCTGACGATCGTGCTGAAAGGTTTAGATATGGACTAAGAGAAGAGATCCGCACCCATGTGATCTCAGGCGGTGCTAAGACTTATGAAAAGATCCTGGAGCGAGCTCAAGTGTCACGCCCCAGTACCGAAATACGGAGACGGACTAGGCCAGCTACTCCATATGAGGTACGTAACGTCATACAGCGATCGTGGCTGTCGAGAGACTAGGGGGTACATGCTACAATCAAGTCTCCTATGGTCCCACAGAGTTCTATGTCTCAATCAATCAAGTCGCATCAGCAATGAAATGAACATTAAAGATAAAGCAGTAAGGCGTCCCTGACGCTTCATCAAAATGATCATGAGAGACTAGCTTTATAATTTAGCTATCTCAGAGAGTCAGGAGTACAAAATTATACACAGCTGCAGTCTGTTTATTTACAATTCTGTACTGACATAAAATATCATGTAATCCGGCTAACAGGTGCCGGTGGCTAAACGCCGCAAAATGTATAAGCAGGAGTGGTGGAGAAGAAACCCACTCGAGTCCCCGAACCGCCATGCTCCAAGTATGCACCATGGATGTCAGGGAGGAAGATCGTATCCTCTGGCTCTGCTACGAGATCTGGCCAAACAAAACCAGCGGGGTCAGCCCCGAATAGCAAGTACCGCCAAAGGGGCACAAAAGTTAAGATTAAAAAACCCAGTTAATAGAATGATTGATAATAGTAATACTTATGCTATTATTATAGGGTAGCGCAACATCCTTGAACCCATATGGCACCCTTACAACCAAACAAGGACAAAAGGTGCCGCATGGAGTCGGGACGTGTCGTACTCTATAACTTTCACATAAGTTAAAAGGTATAAACAATAAAATCTCCTGATCGTGACTTCGGTCGATAGCCTATCGCAGCACAATAACCAACCCAACAATCAAACAAAAACATGGGTTGGATCATGTACCATGATAGACCATGTTCCTCAGTCATTCACAGAAGTAGCACTTCACGACCAGAATAAGTCTTCCGTTCATAGCTTCGGTCCACAGCCTGTCATAGTACGATAACCAACCCAACAATCAAACAAGAACATGGGTTGGATCACGTACCATGACAGTCCGTTTCCCTCAGTTATTTACAGAAGGTAATAGAATACAAGCAAGTCGTTTTCACGGCCAATCAAGTCTACGCATTTCTAGTAGGACGAGGTTATCCTCGCGTCATGTTATTAGAAAATCCTCAGATCGTATCTTTCCAGCAAGGCTAGCCAACCCAGGGGTTCGCGTAGACAGGTATGATTAATCACAGGTCCCTCGTAAGGCCACCTTGCTAAAACGTATAATATATAGCAGGAATTAATCGGATACAGTCATCCACTCGTTGCAGATGTCACGCCCCGCTCCCGTAGGAGCGATCGTCCTCGCTAAGGCGTGATGCCGCACGAGCCTAGATTGCGCTCGTGCAAGGCGGGTTCCATAACGGCCGATTTCAGCGGCTGCGACGGGGTCGTCGCACAGAAGTCCCGTACAGAGACATTGATTTATAGCAGCGGAATTAAAGAAGAACACATGAACACAAGTCATTCAAAAGAATCTCTTTTATTGATATTGAATACAAGATTACATCTGTGGGCGCAAGGCCGAATTACAATGTCTCTCGTGCTCACTTTTCTCTCATTTACAAGTCACTCTGCTCTCTCTCATCTCTCAATACAATACTTGAATCCAGCGGAAGCTTCGGAAGGCGATGTCCATACATTACGTCCTGTATAAGTCTTCAGATCACGCGACCGCACGCTTCGACTCGCCAAGGAACTCCGTGCCTCGACGCATCCAAGCGAGCTCCGCGCCACGAGCTTCTACCTGTGCCTGCACATGAAACACTGTGTGGGTGTCAGTACCACTGTACTGGTGGAGTGAGCTTCTCGCCCACCCATACAAAACCTACACGTTCATTTACTTTGTGCAGCTTAAATCCCTTTCGATTGTCTTTCTAGTCTTGCCTTAGGATCAGTTTTAGGACCGGCGCCTTAGCGCAACTTGTGTATCAGAACCATCTCGTGCTTGCAATGTCAACGTTAACTCATACTTGTCACTAGACCACTCCTCGTGCCCACAACGTTAACCTATCAAGTCGTGTTCGCCTTACGGCCATAATCAGAGACGCAACTACACGAAGGACTCCATTTCCTTGCCTCTAGACCTTTCTCGTGCCTGCATTGTCGACGCACTGACTTATACTTATCTTTCGTGCCAAACTCTGGGACGTAACGACTCGGTCGTGCCACAACTCGATTCGTGCTTCAATACCTCCGAGGCAGTGCCTCCTTGCTTAGTCTCGCATACACTTGTGTTTTGACAACGCGGCCGTGCCTCATATTTCGGGGCCGTGCCCAGTAACTCAACGTAACTTCACACAACTTGCCCTACGGCCCTTTTTGACTTAACTCGCAATAGCTCAAGCCTAACACATGCAACTCTATGCCATCAACTTATCACTCGACGCCACATCTAGTGCCGAAGCACGCCGCCTTCTCGCTGTAGCCAAATCTTAGGCCCAGACATTGTGTTCACTAATTTCATACACTTTTAACTCAACTCAATCCAAAGGCACGCACGCGGATTGCCGCCCGCGCCGACACATCTATATGAAAGGTCACTGGCATTAACTAGCCATCTTGGACATAGCCTGGCATTCGGGACCCTTGCACCGCAGGTGGCGATCCCCGATGCAAGTCCCCGACATACCAATTGCCTATTACCCAGCTCAGCTATAACTTGTTTCTTCCTAGGCCGAAACGGTCCCATGGCCCAGGGTGTCCGCTCGAAGAAACCATCCCTTGTCGACAAGTTGTCCATGACCACGCGCCTACGCTAACTTCTAGACTTAACGTAATGCATGGTCTCATCATCATCATTTAGCTACTTTGCTTTACTTTTTACATACTTCCTTTGCAGAGCCCAAACCAGGGTTGGCTCGGCGACTGAACCGCAGTCCCGATATAATTTCTTCTCAGCGACTAACCATCGCTTAGACTTAACATTCTTTTGGACTCGGGGATCGGCTATCGCATAGCCTACCCGCTTTACTTGAACATATCGTGTTTCTTTAAGGATCGACCGACCGTGGATAAGTTTCCCCTGAACCAACCGTGGCTCGTGCCTTAGACCAACACATGTTCTACGCAACACTATCGCCCAAGTCATACTTCATATGACGGGCCTTGGAATCGTGGGACTATTTAACTTGACAACCGCAGAATGAGCGGGACAGCACGTAGAATAACTTAGGTCGACCGGCATAACTTTGCCAAACTCACTCAAGCCTACGGCTTAACCCAAGGGACGAGCAAAGGCTACGCCAAGCCTTGCGGGACAGGACCGAGCATGCTTTAGCAAGCATTTGTGCGGGCGATGCCTATGACTTAGGCTAACTCTCAACTTTTGCACCGAAGACCAACTTTCCTTCTCCCAAGCCACGGGACGAAGGACCGAGTGTTATTTTCAAAGCACGACGTGCACCAACTCTAAGCCGACAGTGGGACGTTTTCCATGTTCTAACTCGATTCAAACCGTCGGGATTATTCCCTTAGCTATGTGGATGCGTAGCTTTTATTATCAAGCCTAACTTGTGCAAGTTGAAAACACGATTTATTATGTGAAGGCAAAGATGAGGAGAGTTCACCGAAACTACCCCACCTGAGCGATGTCTCCGAGCAAGCCGTTGCAAGGCTAAGACCGAACGCCGTCGGCGTTTCGATTCCTCCGATTGACTTTGCGGGACGGGGCACTACAACATACACCACTCAGAACAAGTCTCGTCCTCGAGACTTTCCTGAGGGCAAGTCATCCTACCATTTCTATGGCCAAGACTTAATCGTACATATTTCGCCTACGCGTTCCTTCGATTGCGAGCCACGCTCGCACGACTATCAATTTTTCCTTTAACACGGTTTCAAGATCTCGACACACTCCCATCTTTCAAGCCTTGCTTGAACTCGTCGCATCACTTGGCTGGATCGTGCACGCATTCCAAGCGTCCCTAAAATACATGCATTCAGCCAAGCCGCATGATAGAAAATTTGTCATTCTCACTCGAGTCGCATCGTGCACATACCCAGGCGTCCCTAAAATATATGCATGTCAGCCGAATCTCGTGAGCAGGGTCTCCTATATTCGTGATTCACACTATCCATCCATGCCAATCCTCAAGATCAATCCTTCGATTGATAACTCATAAAACAGGGTGTCTCGCCTAACCGCTAGGCCATTTCTTTTCGAGGCTAAGTCAATGTCAGGATTGGAATCATAGTTCCCCAACAATAATGCCAACACTGACCCCAATCCTAGGGTCAACCAAAGTCGATAGTACGGGGTTTTCTACCCAAGCTCGCGTCACTCAAATTTCTAAACATCGAGCACGATCACCTATTCGCATCAATGCGTTCATTGCGCAGAATTTCAAATTCTTTCAGTCACCAATTCTAACCAATTCATGTATTCGATCACGAGGTCGTCTTGCTCGACAATACGTTGCACCCCAATCTCACGCGAGTCCGATTATCCACGGCGGTTCATGAATCACCACGCAACGCTCCCGCGGAATAATCATTCTCATCGGGGCGTAACTCTTGTTTGAGTTTAGACTCATTCATTCTCGATACGCGGATTGGACCTACTCAATCCTCAAGTTCAATCGACAAGCACACCAATTCAATCTCGAGTCTAACTTCGTGTCAAGCCACAAGTCAAAGCACAATCTGTCGCACCGTACAAGTTCGACCACTCTCGCTGTATGAATCACCATACCAGCGCTCACGCAGAGTGATCGCCCTAATCGGTATGACGCATGTGCGAGGCTGGAGTAGCGCTCGCATAAGACAAGAACATCAACATTGTGGTTGTCGACGAAGCAAATCCAAACATTCCAGTTTTCATCCAAGCCAAGTTCGATAGTTCGATCGTCATTCGTTCAACTTAGAAAGTCCTCGAGCCAAGTCTATTCTTTCCTCGACACATTTTAATATCCCGAATATAGCATCCATCGAAACCAAGACATCTGCACGATCATCATTTGCCGAGTCAGAGTACCCCCGAGTTATCGCATATCGATCTTTGATACGCCTCAATACCATCGACGATATGCGTAACCTGACGATCTTCCTTTGCAACCAAATTTCGAGTCGTGCGACTGATGCTATTGTCCGAACTGGATATTCCTCAATTTTCTCAATACTCAAGATCAAGTTCAGTCGCTTTTCCTCAAGCTCGTTTCAAGATCATTATTCAAAACTCAAGTCGCATTTCAGTTGTATCAATCCGATATCGCACGCACGATCCTCTAAGTTTCCTCGATCAAGACCATTCATTTTCATTCTTCGTTCCGAATCGTTTTCTAACTCGCGTTGCTCATATATAAGTTGTCCGAACGAGATGCTCGTTCGGGACATTCGAAGTCACGACCAACTAAGCGTGACGTGTTCTAAGCTTTGCGCGATCGTATCGCCTCGCCGACATACTCGTAATCCTCAATATTCACTCGAACAATTTCCAAGATGAACCATACACCACTCGGACTCGAGCCACTCGACTAATCGTCGACACTCATTCTTATTCTTCTCCGAACCTATCACATACACCACTCGGATTCAAGCCATACGTTCTAGTCCTCAATCACATTCGCATCATTCGCTAAGACATCCTTCGGATTCGTTCGACGAATCGCTAGCGTAGTCGCTCGCGTCGCAACGACGCACTAAGTCGTTCGTACTATTTCCTCAAAATCCAAATCAATCTTACGTGTACCCTAAGCGTTAGTCCGATAGCGTTCCTATCGATAGACACTCTAAGTACATCTCCATTCCCGACCGAACGATACTTGATATCGCTCGCGACTCATTTGCACCAAGGGTCGAGGTGCGCGATGCACGACACAACTTAGCCAAAAGGCCGTGCGCATGGCCATCCCGTGCGGACTATATTCCGAGTTTACACGCTCAATTTCTAGGGTCGACGTTGGACTAATTGGGCACGCACGCGACTTGCTAAGGTCGACGTAGGACTATTCGGGCATACGTGCGACTTTGCGAACATTAGCACATGTTTTCTATCGAGTCAAGTTTGTAACATTCGGCACAAAGGCCCTATCGACATATTTGGCAACAGCCTACCGATGCGTTAGATTGAACGCTTGTACGAGCTTTTGAAAATATTTAGACTTATTGTATGGACATGCCGAGGAACATTTGAGAGAGAGCGCACCAATGATAACAACTTGCGGAAGCAACAGAGTTTTGTGGAAACATCAAAGTTAAAGAATTCAATCGACGGTCCAAGGACGTAAAGCCGTGCTCTGATACCACTATGTCACGCCCCGCTCCCGTAGGAGCGATCGTCCTCGCTAAGGCGTGATGCCGCACGAGCCTAGATTGCGCTCGTGCAAGGCGGGTTCCATAACGGCCGATTTCAGCGGCTGCGACGGGGTCGTCGCACAGAAGTCCCGTACAGAGACATTGATTTATAGCAGCGGAATTAAAGAAGAACACATGAACACAAGTCATTCAAAAGAATCTCTTTTATTGATATTGAATACAAGATTACATCTGTGGGCGCAAGGCCGAATTACAATGTCTCTCGTGCTCACTTTTCTCTCATTTACAAGTCACTCTGCTCTCTCTCATCTCTCAATACAATACTTGAATCCAGCGGAAGCTTCGGAAGGCGATGTCCATACATTACGTCCTGTATAAGTCTTCAGATCACGCGACCGCACGCTTCGACTCGCCAAGGAACTCCGTGCCTCGACGCATCCAAGCGAGCTCCGCGCCACGAGCTTCTACCTGTGCCTGCACATGAAACACTGTGTGGGTGTCAGTACCACTGTACTGGTGGAGTGAGCTTCTCGCCCACCCATACAAAACCTACACGTTCATTTACTTTGTGCAGCTTAAATCCCTTTCGATTGTCTTTCTAGTCTTGCCTTAGGATCAGTTTTAGGACCGGCGCCTTAGCGCAACTTGTGTATCAGAACCATCTCGTGCTTGCAATGTCAACGTTAACTCATACTTGTCACTAGACCACTCCTCGTGCCCACAACGTTAACCTATCAAGTCGTGTTCGCCTTACGGCCATAATCAGAGACGCAACTACACGAAGGACTCCATTTCCTTGCCTCTAGACCTTTCTCGTGCCTGCATTGTCGACGCACTGACTTATACTTATCTTTCGTGCCAAACTCTGGGACGTAACGACTCGGTCGTGCCACAACTCGATTCGTGCTTCAATACCTCCGAGGCAGTGCCTCCTTGCTTAGTCTCGCATACACTTGTGTTTTGACAACGCGGCCGTGCCTCATATTTCGGGGCCGTGCCCAGTAACTCAACGTAACTTCACACAACTTGCCCTACGGCCCTTTTTGACTTAACTCGCAATAGCTCAAGCCTAACACATGCAACTCTATGCCATCAACTTATCACTCGACGCCACATCTAGTGCCGAAGCACGCCGCCTTCTCGCTGTAGCCAAATCTTAGGCCCAGACATTGTGTTCACTAATTTCATACACTTTTAACTCAACTCAATCCAAAGGCACGCACGCGGATTGCCGCCCGTGCCGACACATCTATATGAAAGGTCACTGGCATTAACTAGCCATCTTGGACATAGCCTGGCATTCGGGACCCTTGCACCGCAGGTGGCGATCCCCGATGCAAGTCCCCGACATACCAATTGCCTATTACCCAGCTCAGCTATAACTTGTTTCTTCCTAGGCCGAAACGGTCCCATGGCCCAGGGTGTCCGCTCGAAGAAACCATCCCTTGTCGACAAGTTGTCCATGACCACGCGCCTACGCTAACTTCTAGACTTAACGTAATGCATGGTCTCATCATCATCATTTAGCTACTTTGCTTTACTTTTTACATACTTCCTTTGCAGAGCCCAAACCAGGGTTGGCTCGGCGACTGAACCGCAGTCCCGATATAATTTCTTCTCAGCGACTAACCATCGCTTAGACTTAACATTCTTTTGGACTCGGGGATCGGCTATCGCATAGCCTACCCGCTTTACTTGAACATATCGTGTTTCTTTAAGGATCGACCGACCGTGGATAAGTTTCCCCTGAACCAACCGTGGCTCGTGCCTTAGACCAACACATGTTCTACGCAACACTATCGCCCAAGTCATACTTCATATGACGGGCCTTGGAATCGTGGGACTATTTAACTTGACAACCGCAGAATGAGCGGGACAGCACGTAGAATAACTTAGGTCGACCGGCATAACTTTGCCAAACTCACTCAAGCCTACGGCTTAACCCAAGGGACGAGCAAAGGCTACGCCAAGCCTTGCGGGACAGGACCGAGCATGCTTTAGCAAGCATTTGTGCGGGCGATGCCTATGACTTAGGCTAACTCTCAACTTTTGCACCGAAGACCAACTTTCCTTCTCCCAAGCCACGGGACGAAGGACCGAGTGTTATTTTCAAAGCACGACGTGCACCAACTCTAAGCCGACAGTGGGACGTTTTCCATGTTCTAACTCGATTCAAACCGTCGGGATTATTCCCTTAGCTATGTGGATGCGTAGCTTTTATTATCAAGCCTAACTTGTGCAAGTTGAAAACACGATTTATTATGTGAAGGCAAAGATGAGGAGAGTTCACCGAAACTACCCCACCTGAGCGATGTCTCCGAGCAAGCCGTTGCAAGGCTAAGACCGAACGCCGTCGGCGTTTCGATTCCTCCGATTGACTTTGCGGGACGGGGCACTACAGCAGATGACACAGTATCTGTGGAGACCAGCCGGCGCGTCAAGACAATATCTCAAGGCGGCTGGTGTAACACGATCTCGGGATTCTGCCCTCCCCATGCATCTAGTATATTTAGTTGCCTAGTTTAACCCTAGGTGAAATCTTGGACTCACATGCTGTGGCCTGCATGATTATCCTCCTAAAGTCGTACTTTAGTACGAGTACCCCAAAGAGAATCCATGTCAATCAGTATGTCAACATGTGCTACCCTCCTTAGTGTAATGCATCATTGCAAATACACCACGTGGAGTTACGAGTCATTTGTCGAGGAACTGGGACATTCAGGTACATGTATCAGACAGGAACACTTTGTTCTCCGGGGTCACATTAGTGCTCATATCATGCTCGGGACAAAAGGCGTAAGGATATAAAATGGGCATATAATATCTGATAAAATATCAAAAGCGTACGCACAAAAGCACGCACGCTCAAGGGGAGCTGCGTGCGTGAAAAGTCACGCAGGCTCACTCAAGGCAGCGTGTGTGAAAAGTCACGCAGGCTCACTCAAGGCAGCGTGCGTAAAAAGTCACGCAGGCTTACTCAATGCAGCGTGCGTAAAAGGTCACGCAGGCTTACTCAAGGCAGCGTGCGTAAAAAGTCACGCAGGCTCAAGGGAAGAGCTGCGTGAAAAGTCACGCAGGCTCAAGGGAAGAGCTGCGTGAAAAGTCACGCAGGCTCAAGGGAAGAGCTGCGTGAAAAGTCACGCAGGCTCAAGGGAAGAGCTGCGTGAAAAGTCACGCAGACTCAAGGAAAGACACGCTTCCAACAGGAAGCGTGCTCAAACAGGAGCACACTGCTCACTGTCTTCTCCAACCAGCAAGAACACCATGGTTGAACCCAAGCTTCAAAGCATCATAACTTGGCCATCCGAACTCCAAATCCAGATTTCTAAAGTTCCAACTTGGGTGAAACTGAATGCTCTTCCACATGGAAGCATCAAAAACCCATAAAATCCAACTAAAGTAGATCAAACCATGCAAAATCCGAAAATGATTAAAACTTAGATCTATAAAAATCAAAGCTTCAAAATGGAAAATTTCAAGTTCTAAACTAGTATAGATTGAGGATGTCACGCCCCAGAACCAGAATACTGGAGAGCGGGGGCAGACATAGCCAGCTACGTATATTGAAATGGAATCCATCTTGCTATACGGTCACGGCTGTCTAGATACATGAGGGTTTATCTACAAGCCAGCAGTCTCTTAAGGTCATGAACAAGCCTATTGTCTCAATCACAAGCAGTAAATAAAAGTTACAAGATGTATGATCATTAAATATACAATAGTAAGGCGTCCCAAACATTACATATTCAGCTGATCATGAAGCTAGTCGTTACAAAATGTCAGGACTAGCAAGAGTTTAGTCATACATGATCAACCCTAGGATCTGTCAATCATGTTACAGCCCGTAGGCAGACAGTAAGTAAATACAATCGAGCTAAACAGGTGCTCGTCGGCTAAACGCCTCAAAAGAATATTTTTACAATAAAGTGGAAGATCAAAAATAAACCCACTCGTTGCCCGGGTTACGTCTGGTGTTCACCATCGGGCTGGAAAAGCGGTGGATCCTCTGGAGCTGCTCCGAAATCTGGCCACACAAAACCAGCTGGGTCAGACCCCAGAAAGAGCAAGTGCCACAAAGGAAGCTTCACTTAGGAACTAAAACCAGCAATCAGCACAAGAGTATAAATAAAGTAAAAACTGGAATAAAGTAAGCACTGGAATTAAAGAAAAATACATCAGGATGATATACGATGAGATAACCATGGGACTATTCAGATAACCAGGTTACAACCCGTAAACCAAACAAGGACCGGGGTTCTAACCCTTCGTCTGAACGGAGCTTGGTTTCTCACCATTTATCGGTAAAATAAATACAAGCATTCTGGTCAGACAGTAATCTGGAACATGATCAGGGCAGACTAGACATGTTAGAATCCATCCAATCATTTCACGGCCAAGCAAGACCTACGGCTTGATACTTTAACTAACTAGGGTTATCACAAGCCTAATTACTAACAAGATGCAGTGAGATTATTCCACAGCCACAAGCCCTGCAGACCATCCAGGCTACCCAGGTCGAAAGATTAGGGTTGAATTCAGGTGGGTACATCGTCCAGGAAACGCATGTACCCTTAAGTAGCTTGAAAGGTGCAACACATGACAGTGTGCTGAAAATGTGCCCTACTCGACGGCAGACTACAGATCCCAGGCGCGCCCAGGTAACGGGATTGCCTGTAGCTGGGAAATCTCTTCATGACTAATATATTAATCTAGTTATTAACCTTATTCCAATTCAATAGGTACTCCTGACCGTGGTACTCAGGAGTCCCTGTCCTAGACATGATGCAAGACAGGACTGGATTATTTGTACAAGCACAATCGCCCACGGTGTCCAGGATGTTCATTCTTGTTAGTCATGTCATGTCAGGTAGCCGTCGCAACAGTTTCTCAAGATAATTCATGTCAGGTTATCATGTCAAGTGTACTTGTCATGAGTGCGCCACGGCGGGCCACTATCAGGTCATGTCAGGTTACTCATGTCAGGAGTGCACCTCTACGGGTCCAATCGTGCCAAGTTTTAGTTATTAATTCCAAGCATGTTACATCAATTCAGGATTATCCAGTTCAGGACAAAAAGGCGTAAGGATATAAAACGGGCGTAAAATGCCTAATAAAGAAGTTACAAAAATGAGCAAATAATGATAAATAATAGTACACAGGAACATGAGAAAGTCATGCGGCTCAGTCATATGCGGCCAGGAAGGAGGGGGCACATGCGGCTCAAAATAAGAGAGCTCATGCGGCCAGGGTTACTAGATCCCATGCGGCCAGGGCAAGGGGGGCGCATGTGGCTGGAAGTACAAGGGCGCATGCGGTCCTCAGGAAAGAGAACCCATGCGGCTGGCGGGATGGGTTCATGCGGCTGCAGAGCAAGGATCCATGCGGCTCGAGAAGAAGCAACCTATGCGGTTCAAATAAGAGAGGGGGGGGGGGTCTTCATGCGGCTCGGACAGACCTAAGTCCATGCGGCCCAAAATAGCAAAACCCATGCGGCTGGGTCAATGCGATTGCTCATGCGGTTGGGAGGGGGACAGTTGCATGCGCGGCTGGGTCAAGTGAAGTCCCATGCGGCCAGGAAGAAGTGAGAGCGCATGAGGCTAAGTTAGAGCATTCATGCGACTGGGAGCAGCGGGGTCCTCATGCGGCTGGCGGGGTGGGCGCATATGCGGCTCGGGAGCAAGGTCCTAGGCAGCCATGCTATCCATACGCCTATGCGGCTAGGAGACAATGGGGTGCATGCGGCTAAGTTACACTTGTCGCATGAACTAGTCATGCGGTCAAGTCAAGCCCATGCGCCAGGGAGAATACTTGCCGCATGAACTGTTCATGCGGTCAAGTCAGGATACAGTTCTTCTTCCCCAAACTTCTGAGAAGGAGAACTCCATGAGAGCCAAGTTCTCAAGCTCCACAACTCCATCATCCGGAGCCCACATCCGAACTCCCTTAGGTCAAAATGGGGTAGAACGAGCTACTCTACAACATGGAACCTTCAAAACTCAGAAATAACAGGATTAAATAGATCAAAACCCCAAAATCCGAAAATGAAACAAATATAGATCTACAAGGATCTAGCCATGGAAAGTGAAAATGCCAAGTTCTAAAGTGCTTTAAAATGCAGTAAGGAAGAGAATGGAGTAATGAAATTTGAGTTCCTCCATGAAGCAAGTTGCACTTGCCTAGACCTCTCTCTTCTCTCTCTGGTTGGTAGGGAAGTAAACAAGGAAGATGAAGATGAGATTAATGAAGAGAGAGAAAAGAATGGGCTAATAAATACAAAGGGTGGTGGTAGGTAGGGGGTTTACATTGGTTCATATTGAACCAAAGAAAACCGAGCCAAGCCAAAACAAGCCAAGAAATAACCAAGCCAAGATGCAAGAAATCATGCAATACACAATAAAATACGTACACGTATTCCAGAAATACGTAATACGAACCACAGGCATTACAGAGGAGAAGAACATGTTTTGGCAAATAGTTTTGTAAGAAAATCATTGACAAAATTATGAATCCATCTCTTGAGCAAGTTGGTACTTGCCTTGGTTGGTGGAGAAAATAAATGAGAGGAGAGAGAATGAGATGAGTTATATATAAAGATCTTGGACCCATGGGTTCATGATGAACCAAAGGGTTCATGATGAACCATTGGTGAACCAAGAATAGGTTACCCAAATGAGCCAAAACTGTAGGCCCAAATGCAGAAAATAAATTAGGAAATAATATTTTGTCGAATATTTTTGGGAAATGCATGAAGAATTACTGTATAATAAATATCGTATAAATTCAAGGTAAATATAATTTATCGGTTTACGTATTAAAATACGTATTTCAGGATTGGGGAGTGACATCTCTGCCCTTCTTAGAAAAATTCTGTCCTCGGAATTCCAGCCAAGACAGGATAGTGAAATCAGGGCAAGCAAGGCACAATCATATACAAGTTAACTATCATAGCAATTATTATCATACATCACAAAGTGCAAAACAAGCAGGTGCAGATAAGCATGGAATCGTGTCAATAAGGTGCAAAAATATACCTTATCAGTTAAACAAATGCGGATACCGAGATCTGATCTCGTCCTCGCGCTCCCAGGTTGACTCTTCCGAAGAGTGATGGTTCCAAGAAACACGGACAAGGCTTATCGTCCGATTCTTGAGTACCTTCTCTCGCCGGTCCAAAATAGACACGGGTTGTTCCTCGTAAGTTAGGTCGGTACCAACGACTAACTCAGAATGATCGAGGACATGACTCGGATCCGGGACATACCCACGTAATTGGGACACATGAAATACATCATGTATGCCAGTTAACGAAGGCGGAAGGGCAAGTCGATAATCCACATCGCCTACCCGAGCGAGAATCTTAAAAGGACCAACGTATCTTGGACTAAGCTTTCCTCGGGTTCCAAATCTGATGATACCCCGAGTAGGCAAAATCCGCAGAAACACTTGGTCGCCAACTCTGAACTCTAGAGGCCTACGATGCTGATCTGCCCAATGACGATGTCGGTCCTGTGCAACTCGAAGGCGCTCTCTGACCAACTTAACTATCTCCACAGTCTGCATGATCATCTCTGGTCCCAACAACTTCCGTTCTCCGACGTCGTCCCATGCCAAAGGGGACCTGCACTTCCTTTCGTACAATGCCTCGAACGAGGCCATCTGAATGCTAGCCTGATAGCTGTTGTTATAGGAGAACTCCACTAGATGAAGGTGATCCTCCCAAGATCCACCAAAATCCAAGGTACACGCCCGTAGCATATCTTCTAATGTCTGAATGGTTCTTTCTGATTGCCCGTCAGTTTGTGGATGATAAGCAGTACTGAATCTTAACTTGGTTCCCAAACTTTGGTGTAAGCTCCGCCAAAAATGGGAAGTAAACCGCGTATCCCGATCTGATACTATACTAACTGGAATACCGTGCTGCCTTACTATCTGCTTCATGTACATTTCTGCTAACTGCTCAGTAGTCTGTCCAACTCGGAAGGGAAGGAAATGAGCGACCTTCGTGAGTCGATCTACTATTACCCAGACTGCATTTTTACCAGTCGGGATCTAGGTAAATCGGTCACAAAATCCATCGTGATGTGCTCCCATTTCCATTCTGGGATAGGAAGCGGCTGTAGCAATCCTGCTGGTCTCTGCTGCTCGACTTTCACCTGCTGACATACCAGACACTTGGATACAAATCTCGCTATCTCTCTTTTCATGCCATTCCACCAAAAGAACTGCCTGATATCTCGATACATCTTCGTCCCTCCAGGATGAATGGAGTAAATAGAACTATGAGCTTCGAACATAACTTCTTGCCGAAGGTCTCCACTCGGTACACAGAGTCTGTTTCCAAACCTGAGCGTACCATCTTCATGAATCACTAACTCCTTCCTACGGCCTGATTCACACTCCGACCGCAACTTCTAAATCTGTGGATCACCTGCTTGTGCTGCCCTTATCCTCTCTACTAAGGTTGACTGAATCTGCATACTGGTCATTTTTCCTATATCTCTTGGCAAAACTACTTCAATTCCCATACTCTGAAGGTCTTCTAAAATATGCTTCTGCGAGGTCAAGATAAAGGTACTGTCTCTCCTACTCAGTGCATCTGCAACTATATTCGCCTTGCCTGGATGATACTGAAGATCTAAGTCAAAATCCTTCAGTAGTTCTAACCGTCTTCTTTGCCTCATGTTCAAATCTCGCTGCGTGAATACATATTTCAAACTCTTATGATCAGTATAGATCTCTACCCGATCTTCGTATAAATAATGCCTCCACAACTTGAGTGAAAATACCACAGCTGCTAACTCCAAATCGTGAGTCGGGTAATTCTTCTCATGGTCTCGAAGCTGTCGAGACACATATGCTATCACCTTTCCATGCTGCATCAATACACATCCAAGACCCTTCCCAGATGCATCACAATATACTGTAAAGCCTCCCGCTCCTACTGGAAGCATCAAGATCGGGGCTGAGATCAATCTCTTCTTCAATTCTTCAAATGATGCCTGACAGCTAGCTGACCAAACAAACTCTACGTCCTTGTGCGTCAAACGCGTTAAGGGCGCAGAGATCTTGGCAAAGTCCGCCACGAACCTTCTGTAGTAACCAGCTAATCCTAAGAAACTTCGCACTTCTGCAACCGTTCTCGGGACTGGCCAATGCTCTACGGCCTCAATCTTCTTCGGATCCACTGATACTCCTGCCCCAGAAATTACATGCCCCAGGAACGATATGTGATCTAACCAGAATTCACACTTGTCGAGCTTCGCATAAAGTTGATGCTCCCTCAATGTCTGTAAGACAGTCCTAAGATGTTTCTCATGCTCCTCTTCACTGCTGGAATAGACAAGAATGTCATCTATGAACACCACCACAAATTTATCCAAATACGGCAGAAAGATGCGGTTCATTAAATCCATGAATACTGCGGGGGCGTTGGTTAGTCCAAAGGGCATTACTAAAAACTCATAATGCCCATATCTAGATCTGAATGCTGTCTTCGGTATGTCTTGCTCCCGGACTCTCACTTGATAGTATCCTGACCGAAGATCGATCTTGGAAAAGACGCTGGCCTTGCTCAACTGGTCAAACAGGTCATCAATCCTTGGTAGTGGGTACTTATTCTTCACTGTTACTGCATTCAGCTTGCGGTAGTCGATGCACATCCTCGTCGACCCATCCTTCTTGGGAACTAGTATCACTGGCGCGGCCCAGGGCAATTTACTGTCTCGGATGAATCCCTTAGACTTCAACTCTTCTTCATGTTGATACAACTTATCCTGTTCTGACGGCGACATTCTGTAAACTCTGTCTGCAATAGGCCTCGTTCCAGGGTTCAACTCAATGCTAAATTCTACCTCTCTGACTGGGGGTATCCCTGGGAGCTCATCAGGGAAGACGTCGAGAAAATTTTCGACCACCCTCGGAATCTGTCCTGGCTCTGACACTGCTGCTGAGATGACGCCTCCGGCCTGATTCTTCAAGGTTCGAGTAAAGATGAACTGCTCCATCCCAGGAACGCTGAATATGACCCTACCTCCTCTACAATCAATTGTCGCATGACTGTCTCTCAACCAGTCCATGCCAAGAACGATATAAAAATTCCCCATAGGGAATTCAATCAATCACTACAACAAAAAACCCTTTTAATGACGCTCGACAGGGAGTTTTAATGACGGCTGATACATAAGCGTTATAAAGTTGAAAAATACCTTTTTTCTATGACGGTTTGGACTAATTTTGGACTTTTTATAACGTTTATAAAACAAAACGTCATTAATACTTTAGAGCGGTGGCAAACTTGTAATTTTTTCACTCTATAAAAGCTAAGTGGGAGAGAGAAAATTCATTTCTCATCCATTTTCTAAGGAGCAGCATTTCTCCAAACCTCTTCTCCCCCAATTTCCTCAAGAGTTAGGTCAGGGTTTCTGATCAATGGATCTTAGCCGAGGTGCGATCTCTCCAAACCTCTTCTCCCCCAATTTCCTCAAGAGCGGCCGTCCCCTCGGGTCCAAGAACAAGCCGAAGCCCCCGGTGATCATCACCCGCTAGAGCGCCAACGCCCTACGCGCACATGCTGGAGATCGGCTGCGGGTGCGACGTCTTCGGCTCCGTGGCCGCCTACGCCCGCCGCCGCCAGCGCGACGTCTACGTTCTGAGCGGGAGCGGCGCCGTGTCCGACGTCAGCCTCCGCCAGCCCGCCGCCGCGGGCGCGGTCGTGACGCTGCGCGGGAGGTTCGAGGGGAATATTGTCTCAATTTCTTTCTCTGATAGAATATTGTCTCAATTTCCTATTATTCTTTGAGGGGAATTTTTGGATCTGATGTCATTCTATAGTTTTTTTAATACTTTTTCTTATTTATCTAGGGTTCATACTCACCATTCCCATTTTGAGTTAGGTTAAGCAGGTCTAGGCTCGGTGGCGGGGACAAGCAGAGGTGTCCTCTGCCTCGGGACTCCGTCATGTCTTGGTACCTGTCTCTCGAGAGCTGCAGATTTTGGTTCCCTGCTCAAGTCTACAATCGCGAGGTATATCGATTTGATCATCAGTTTCTTGGATGTTATCGGTTTCATCTTTCTGACATGCTCTTGCTCTGTTTGAAATGGCAACTTCAAGTTCTGGTACCAGTCTGGATGGTTATAATTATGGACATACTTATTCGATATGGAAATAATTATTCATACTTCACTTTATACAAGATTAGCTTGTCAAGTTTGAAGTTAACAGGTTATATGAAACATTACATAATATAGCAACTTCAAGTTCTGGTACAAGTCCTGATGGTTATAATTATGAACGAATTATTCAATATGGAAACAATTATTCATATCTTACTTTATCCGAGATTACGTTGTCAAATTTGAAGTTACAGGTTATATGAAACATTGCATACTATAGCAACTTCAAGTTCTGGTACAAGTCTTGATAGTTATAATTATGAACGATTTATTCGATTTGGAAACAATTAGAAGTCATACTTTACTTTATACAATAGCTTGCCAAATTTGAAGTTACAAACATTGCATAATTTTAGTATAGCAGCTGTGGTTAACCATCTGAACAAGCAACTAATCAGTGTCAAATGTTCTTTTCTTTTCTTTTTTTGGCAGCATGGGCATGTAGGATTTATGCTGTCATGTTATGATGCTGAACTAAGCTATGATAGCCACACCGATAGCTTTCAAGCGAGGTGCGTGTAGCTTACTGCAATTGAAGTTCCCCTTCTGTTTCTTGTTCATCAGTCTTTTTCAGGAAAGTAGGAAGAGTGTAGAATTTGGTTTCGTTTTATGACATGATACATGAAGGAGATCTATAATCCAATTGGTAGCGATAAAAGCATTTATGCTCGACCTGTGGAAACCTTCTTTAGATTTTATAATTTGGGAATCAATTCTATACTTATTGCATTGTTTCCCCTTTGGGAATCAATTCTATACATGACTGTGACTCGGTCTTTCCTCCCCTAAAGTTTGGGTAACAAGTCTTCCACACAACTTAACATGGATTTATTTAAGTTCAGTTAGCTGCCTTAGTTTCTGCTCTGTGAGCTTTTACTTGTGTTAACAAAGTATATATTAGTCTTGGATAAGACCAGTTTTATCCTCATTTAGTTGATTTACCTTTTACTTTCATCTATGTCATACTTCTGTACTTGCAAATTGACCTGAGTTACTACGAACTATAATATAACTTGAATGAAAGAATGAGCTATTTTACATATGCCAGAAAAAGTAAATACATTACATGGTAACAACTATGTGTTTGTGGTGAATCCTTGGTTGTAGAAATTGGAGAATTGGTGGCATAGATTTTAACATGGTATTATTTTAAATTGGTTTACCAATTACAGTTTTATTTATTTAGAAGGTTCAAATCATGAATGGCATATTTTAAATTGGTTGAAAAAAAATAATTCCTTTTCCTCTATGTTGGGACTACATAATTTTTTCCCTCTATGTTTTATTGCTTGTGTTTCAAGGACTTACTTGCTTATTGGTTCATAATTTTTTCTTGACCGGTCTGGATGGCTCATTGGTTGGGGAGTTTCCTAGGTACTGTTATCCCTAACTATAAGTTACATGTTAGTGCTGCTTGAGAAGTTTGATGCTGGCTGCTCAGCTTCCAATGTAATCTTTTTTAAGCTTATTCATGTTGATTTAAGAGAATGTACTGTCAAGTTTATTCATGCTTCCAATGTAATCTTTTTTTTTTCCAGCTTTCTTTCTTTCATATGTGGACCAATCAATTGCAAGAGACATTAAATTCAAACAAACGAGGATACTGCATTTTTCCATAAAGATTTTAGCAGTTGGAGGACCTTTAGTCCCTGGTAGTCCAACAGAGCTCTGGGTGCAGGTTTTTTGGTAGTTGTAAATGTATATATGTATTTGTAAATGTATATATGTATTTGGATATTCTATTTTGAGAATGTAATGAAGATGTTGATATGTACTCTATTTTGAGAAATGTAATAAAGATGGTGATATATAATGTTAATTTGATTTTTAGGCCTGACAATTATATGGACTGATTTGGATGTGCTAATTTGAATAGTATAAAGTGTTATAAATGTGCTGCATTGAGCCTATACATGTTATCTATTCATGACGTTTTAAAATTGTTCTGAATTGTGCACTATATATTAACTATTCATAACGCTTTTATAGAAACTATTCATGACGGTTATTTTATGATGCTTTTAAAAAACATTTATAACACCCGTTTTCATGACGGTTGCTGTGGAAAAAAAAAGCGTCATGGTTCATCATTAATGACGCTTTTTAGCCGTCATTAAAAGGATTTTTTGTTGTAGTGAATGATGCGGACAGTAAATGCCCACACACCTCCACCGGACATGAAAAGCGCACTCTGCTAACTTCTACGAGCCCATTGCCGGTGAGTATATCCATCCTCTCCGGCAATGCCTCAAACTCTAATCCAATCCGTGTAGCATATTGTGCAGAGATGAATGAATGAGTAGCGCCTGAATCAAATAATGCTACAGCGGGAAATGAGGTGACGAGAATTTTACCTGCCACCACGTCACTAGACGCTAGAGCCTCTCCCAAGGTTAATGTGAGAGCCTGTCCCTGGCTCCGCTGAGCTCCTTGTTGCGGCCTTCCTCGACCATGCTGTTGCTGCCTCTGAGGGCCTTCAGCTTCCTGTGCCTGGCGGAACATCTGAGCCTGCGTTGGTAGACGTTGGGCTAGGGGCCTTACTGCTAATACTGGCCCTCCACTCGGGATTGCCACCGGAGCTGGCAATACTGGAAACTGCTGAGCTGGCCCTCCTGGCCTCTGCATCACAGGACAAGTGGAGATACGGTGGTCTGAACTACCACACCTAAAGCATAAGCCATTCGCTGACCGGCACACCTCCCTCGTGTGCCCTGCCTTCCCACATAATGTACAGCCCTGGGGTGCTCCCTGACGCTGTTGTTGGTTCCTCGGCTGCTGATGCCGAACTGGCGCTGGATTAGTTGACATGGCCGTCCTCCGCGGCGCTCCTGCATCATGAATACGTACACCGGGTGCTGGTGCCGATGTTCGCTGCATTGCTCCTCCTCCAACCTGGGAATGCGATCTCTTCTGACCTCCTGTCCTCGATGCCAACCTCTGCTGGGTAAGCTCGTGCCTCCGAGCGGCCGTCAAAACAGCGTCAAACGTCTGGTAGTCATGTCCTTCCACAAGCTGTAATAGTTCCAAATGAAGTCCCTGCTGGAACCTTATAGCTTTCTCTGGCTCCGTTGCCACCATTGCTGGTGCGAAACGGCACAATCTGCAGAACTCTGCTGCATATCCATCTACAGTCTTGCCTGCTTGCTTGAGACCGATAAACTTCTGCTGGAGCTCATATCGAGCTACTACGCCAAAATACTTGGCCTTGAATCTGTCACTGAAGGTGGTCCAACGAACAGGGCGTCTTGCACCAACTTCTTCTGATGCCCACCAGTCGCAGGCAAGATCCTGAAGTACCAGTTTGACCTGATCAACCTTCTCATCATCTGGAACCTTGGCTGCCACAAGAATGGCTTCGATGTCTTGAATCCAGGCATCCGCAGTGATGGCATCCTCCGTGCCATCAAAATACCTCGGGTTCAAGCGACGAAACCTTCCTGATGCTCCCGAGTCAGCCCCGACACTCCTCTCAAGAGCTAACTGAATCCCTTGGTTCAGCAACACGTTTTGCTCCTGCTGCCGAGTCTGTTGTTGTTGGTTAGTGACAAGAAACCCCCAGATGATCTTCAGGAGTGCTACGGCGTCTGGCACTGCCGTCGCTGCTGGTGCTGCAGGAGTTTCAATGACCGGCGACTGCATTGCCTCTTGTTCCATTCCTGCTTGTGTCCGTTCTGGGGAAGGTTCTCTCCCCTGCTGGTGCCCAGTCGAGCCATGCTCTCGCTGCTCTTCCTCTTGGGCCTCACCCGCTACTGAGAATGAAACACCCCTATAGAGAAGAATATAAGATTATCAAGTCCTGACGATAATGATTTTTGAGGATGCAAGTTAGGTTAGAGATCAAGGCAAGGACAGAGAATTCGAAACGAAATTTCAAGGGGAACAAGTTTTGATTGAGACTCCTAATAATTCGTAATACCCCACAAGTCTGAAAATAGGACCTGCATGGGCCACCACTAAAACCTTGTCACACCCCAGTACCGAAATATGGAGACGGACTAGGCCAGCTACTCCATATGAGGTACGTAACGTCATACGGCGATCGTGGCTGTCGAGAGACTAGGGGGTACATGCTACAATCAAGTCTCCTATGGTCCCACAGAGTTCTATGTCTCAATCAATCAAGTCGCATCAGCAATGAAATGAACATTAAAGATAAAGCAGTAAGGCGCCCCTGACGCTTCATCAAAATGATCATGAGAGACTAGCTTTATAATTTAGCTATCTCAGAGAGTCAGGAGTATAAAATTATACACAGCTGCAGTCTGTTTATTTACAATTCTGTACTGATACAAAATATCATGTAATCCGGCTAAAAGGTGCCAGTGGCTAAACGCCGCAAAATATATAAGCAGGAGTGGTAGAGAAGAAACCCACTCGAGTCCCTGAACCGCCATGCTCCTAGTATGCACCATGGATGTCAGGGAGGAAGATCGTGTCCTCTGGCTCTGCTACGAGATCTGGCCAAACAAAACCAGCGGGGTCAGCCCCGAATAGCAAGTACCGCCAAAGGGGCACAAAAGTTAAGATTAAAAAATCTAGTTAATAGAATGATTGATAATAGTAATACTTATGCTATTATTATAGGGTAGAGCAACATCCTTGAACCCATATGGCACCCTTACAACCAAACAAGGACAAAAGGTGCCGCATGGAGTCGGGACGTGTCGTACTCTATAACTTTCACATAAGTTAAAAGGTATAAACAATAAAATCTCCTGATCGTGACTTCGGTCGATAGCCTATCGCAGCACAATAACCAACCCAACAATCAAACAAGAACATGGGTTGGATCATGTACCATGATAGACCATGTTCCTCAGTCATTCACAGAAGTAGCACTTCACAACCAGAATAAGTCTTCCGTTCATAGCTTCGGTCCACAGCCTGTCATAGTACGATAACCAACCCAACAATCAAACAAGAACATGGGTTGGATCACGTACCATGACAGTCCGTTTCTCTCAGTTATTCACGGAAGGTAATAGGATACAAGCAAGTCATTTTCACGGCCAATCAAGTCTACGCGTTTCTAGTGGGACGAGGTTAACCTCGCGTCATGTTATTAGAAAATTCTCAGATCGTATCTTTCCAGCAAGGCTAGCCAACCCAGGGGTTATCGTAGACTGGTATGATTGAGCACAGGTCCCTCGTAAGGCCACCTTGCTAAAACATATAATATATAGCAGAAATTAATCGGATACAGTCATCCACTCGTTGCAGATGACACAGTATCTGTGGAGACCAGCCGGCGCGTCAAGACAACATCTCAAGGCGGCTGGTGTAACACGATCTCGGGATTCTGCCCTCCCCATGCATCTAGTATATTTAGTTGCCTAGTTTAACCCTAGGTGAAATCTTGGACTCACATGCTGTGGCCTGCATGATTATCCTCCTAAAGTCGTACTTTAGTACGAGTACCCCAAAGAGGATCCATGTCAATCAGTATGTCAACATGTGCTACCCTCCTTAGTGTAATGCATCATTGCAAATACGCCACGTAGAGTTACGAGTCATTTGTCGAGCATGAACAAGAACTGGGACATTCAGGTACATGTATCGGGCAGGAACACTTTGTTCTCCGGGGTCACATTAGTGCTCATATCTGATAAAATATCAAAAGCGTACGCACAAAAGCACGCACGCTCAAGGGGAGCTGCGTGCGTGAAAAGTCACGCAGGCTCACTCAAGGCAGCATGCATAAAAAGTCACGCAGGCTTACTCATGGCAGCGTGCGTAAAAGGTCACGCAGGCTTACTCAAGGCAGCTTGCGTAAAAAGTCACGCAGGCTCAAGGGAAGAGTTGCGTAAAAAGTCACGCAGGCTCAAGGGAAGAGCTGCGTGAAAAGTCACGTAGGCTCAAGGGAAGAGCTGCGTGAAAAGTCACGCAGACTCAAGGAAAGAGCTGCGTGAAAAGTCACGCAGGCTCAAGGGAAGAGCTGCGTGAAAAGTCACGCAGGCTCAAGGGAAGAGCTGCGTGAAAAGTCATGCAGACTCAAGGGAAGACACGCTTCCAACAGGAAGCGTGCTCAAACAGGAGCACACTGCTCACTGTCTTCTCCAACCAGCAAGAACACCATGGTTGAACCCAAGCTTCAAAGCATCATAACTTGGCCATCCGAACTCCAAATCCAGATTTCCAAAGTTCCAACTTGGGTGAAACTGAATGCTCTTCCACATGGAAGCATCAAAAACCCATAAAATCCAACTAAAGTAGTTCAAACCATACAAAATCCGAAAATGATTAAAACTTAGATCTACAAAAATCAAAGCTTCAAAATGAAAATTTCCAAGTTCTAAACTAGTATAGATTGAGGAGAAGAACATGTTTTGGCAAATAGTTTTGTAAGAAAATCATTGACAAAATTATGGATCCATCTCTTGAGCAAGTTGGTACTTGCCTTGGTTGGTGGAGGAAATAAATGAGAGGAAGTAAATGAGAGGAGAGAGAATGAGATGAGTTATATATAAAGATCTTGGACCCATGGGTTCATGATGAACCAAAGGGTTCATGATGAACCATTGGTGAACCAAGAATAGGTTACCCAAATGAGCCAAAACTGTAGGCCCAAATACAGAAAATAAATTAGGAAATAATATTTTGTCGAATATTTTTGGGAAATGCATGAAGAATTACTGTATAATAAATATCGTATAAATTTAAGATAAATATAATTTATCGGTTTACGTATTAAAATACGTATTCCAGGATTGGGGAGTGACATCAAGACATAGAGAAGAGCCAACCTGCCCGTTCGAAGAGAGATTATCCTGGAACTAACAACTTCCAGGGTAATCAGAAGAAGCCCAACAACAACAGCAACAACAACAACCGTCCTCCCTACCAGCAGGCGAGGAACAATGACAAGGCGCCTCAAAGGCAGATCCCCGTCTGCAACTTTTGCAAGAGGCCGGGACATCTGGCAAACATCTGCAGGAAGAGGCTAGGGCACTGCCTAGTCTGTGGGTCTTCCACCCATCAAGTGAGGGACTGCCCTTTGTCGACTAACCGGACTGGAGCAACTCAGCAGAAAGGTCCTCTGCCCACTCAGCAACAACAATTTGGGCAGCATCAACAGAAGACTGGGCGAGCTTTTGCCTTAGCAGCAGAGGAACAAGAGCCGGAGCAGGAACCTAGCTGATGTCATCGCAGGTTTTATTTATGTGCATTCCTATCATGCCTTAGCTTTATTTGATTCAGGAGCATCACATAGTTTCATATCCACAAAATTTATCTCTGCACACCACATAAATATGGGATTTAGTAAGAAAATTTGTAGAGTCATGACCGGTGGAGGACCCCTACCCATCACTGAGACCTGTAATTGCCCTATCACCATATCAGGTCACCAATTCGTAGCACCTTTGCTTGTGATGCCCTTACCCAATTATGATGTAGTCCTAGGGATGGACTGGTTAAGTAAGCAGCATACGCTGATAGACTGTCATCGAGGATGTGTAGTCTTCAGCCCACCTGGAGAACCGGAGTTTGAAATCTCTCGAACTCTGGAGGAGATGGAATGTGTTACCTATACCTCTATCACTGAAGAGTCCGGACCTCCGTACCCTATCATATCAGAATTTATGGATGTCTTTCCTGATAGTCTTCCCAGGTTACGCCCAGACCGAGACATAGAGTTCATCATTGACCTAGTCCCCGGCTCTTTCCCTATTTCTAAGGGATGCTACAGAGTCAACCCGAAGGAGGCCAAGGAGATGAAAGATCAGATCAATGAATTGAAGGCTTTGGGATTTATCTGAGACGGAGCTTCACCCTGGGGAGCACCTGTCTTGTTTGTTCCCAAGAAGGACGGAACTGTGAGAATGTGCATCGACTACCGGGCGCTGAACAATATCACCATCAAGAATAAGTACCCTTTGCCCCGGATCGATGACCTGTTTGACCAACTCAGTGGAGCCAAGGTGTTCTCGAAGATTGACCTCAGATCCGGCTACCATCAGATCAAGGTCAGGAAGGAGGACATTCCCAAAACGGCATTCAACACCAAGTATGGGCAGTTTGAATTCTTGGTCATACCGTTTGGACTGACTAATGCTCCTGCTGTATTCATGAACCTTATGAACAAGGTTTTCCATGAATACTTAGATCCATTTGTTGTTGTCTTCATTGATGACATTTTGATCTATTCGAAGACTGAAGAGGAGCATGAGGAGCACTTCAGGAAAGTTCTGGGGACATTGAGGAAAGAGAAGTTATATGGTAAGCTATCCAAATGTGAATTCTTTCTAGACAAGGTGGATTTTCTTGGCCATGTTGTCACAGGAGAAGGAATTTTGGTGGATCCTAAGAAGATAGCTGCTGTGGAGAAGTGGTCTACCCCAAGCTCAGTTGCTGAGATCAGAAGTTTCTTGGACTTGGCTGGCTACTACCGGAAGTTTGTGAAGGATTTTGCCAGAATTGCTGAACCGATGACGAAGCTTACTCGTAAGAATGAAGAGTTCGTCTGGATGGAAGAGTGTCAGGCGACATTTGACGAGCTGAAGAAGAGGCTTACCACTGTACCAATTCTTGCGCTACCCGCAGGATCTGGTGGTTTCACAATCTACAGTGATGCCTCTGAAAAAAGACTGGGATGTGTTCTTCAACAGAATGGGAAAGTGATTGCTTATGCATCTAGGCAATTGCGGACTCATGAGAAGAATTACCCCACACATGACCTGGAGCTGGCGGTAGTTATCTTTGCGTTGAAGCTATGGAAGCACTATCTGTATGGAGAGAGAGTGGAGATATACACAGACCACAAAAGTTTGAAGTATGTTTTCACTCAGAAAGAGTTGAACATGAGGCAAAGAAGATGGCTGGAGCTAATGAAGGACTTTGACATCGACCTGCAATACCACCCGGGTAAGGCTAATGTGGTCGCTGATGTACTTAGTCGATATCCAGTGGCGATGTTCTTGACCAAGGAGCGGCATCTGCTAGAGGACATCGAGAAGCTTAGATTAGAGATCATATTGCCTGGAGATAGAAGGATGGGACTGGATGCTGGTTCAGTACTGATGAAGTTGCAAGTGAGCTCGTATCTGATGGACAAGATCAAGGAGACTCAGTTTCAAGACGAGGCACTTTGCAAACTGAGAGACCAAGTGTTGGCGGGAACACTTGAGGGTTTCTCAATCGCCAGCGATGGAGCTTTGAAGAATGGTACGAGGCTTTGTGTACCATCTGGCGAACTGAAGAACGAACTGATGAAGGAAGCGCACCAGTCGCAGTATTCTATGCATCCTGGAGCTAATAAGATGTATCGGGATATGCGCACTATTGTTTGGTGGTATGGAATGAGGAAATATGTGTCCAGATTCGTGGCGAGATGTTTGATCTGTCAGCAAGTGAAGGCCAGTAGACAGAGACCCGCAGGACTTCTACAATCGCTGGACATTCCGGAGTGGAAGTGGGAGCACATCACAATGGACTTCGTGTCAGGTTTGCCTCGTTCCCAAGGAGAGAAGGATGCCATCTGGGTTATAGTGGACCGACTAACCAAGTCAGCTCAATTTATCCCCTTCAAGGTTGGTTTATCCACCGAGAAGTTGGCGGCACTATACATGCGACACATCTACCGGATTCATGGAGTACCGGTAAGCATTGTATCTGACCGAGACACTCGTTTTACCTCTCACTTTTAGAAAAGTTTGCATGACAGCCTGGGGACACAGTTGAAGTTCAGCACTGCCTATCACCCCCAGACAGATGGTCAATCAGAAAGGACGATTCAGACACTGGAGGATATGCTGAGATCGTGTGTCTTGGAGTTCGGAGGATCGTGGGAAGACCATTTGCACTTGGTAGAGTTTTCTTATAATAACAGCTACCAAGCCAGCATTGGTATGACCCCATTTGAGGCTCTGTGTAACGCCCCAGTCCCAAAATACGTAGGACTAGGAACGTAGACATGCCAGCTGTATTCATACGAAGTATACTCCAATATATGGAAGCCTCGTATAAATACATAAGCTGTAAAATGCAGTAAAACCACAACTAATCTCATCCACACAGAATAATTAAATAAAAGATCATATAATGAGAATAAATTTGTCTTGATACAATATGTTGGGCGGAGACAAATCCACTACCAACAAAATAAAGAAAAGTACATAGAAAATAAAATGAGTGGCGAGCGAAGCGAAGACGATCCAAATGCAATCATCCTCGTGAAACAGCGAAGATCATGGCTAGAGCTAAAGCACCTGCGAAAGATAATAACACACACCTGGCAAGACAACCAGGTCCTCAGAGGGACGTAACAAGACACATCATAGCATGCCATATAAACTGAATAAATATTGCTCACTAAATAAGTCAATCGAATTTATAACATAGTCCAATACGCACCTACTGAACGAGCGTACCATCCCCCCAACCAAACAAGGACAGGAGATGGTAAACTAATTCACGGCGACGTATCTTTCCATGCCATGACACATACAATAGGGTACCTAACCGTACTATAGTGAATATGCAATAAAGAACAAACCTTTGACGCATGGGCCGGGTCAGTCAGGAATCAGGAATCAGGACCGTACCTCCCACTGGAGATAACCGGCAATCAGGACCGTACCTCCCACTGGAGATAACCGGCTAGCAGGACCGTACCTCCCACTGGAGATAACCGGCAATCAGGGCAGTGCATAAATGACCCATACATTAAGGAGATGTTCTTCCCACCCAATGCCTACCATGTTGTATCCACAACAGTAACCTCTATAACCGCTAAGTCAAACTATCATGCAACCTCTATTAGCGGTTATTCCTATCGCACGGCTTGTACGTACTGGTGGCCAGCCAATCACGCACTTCCGTGTTCTACATGCGACACACAACTTCGTGTTTACAACGTGTCAAGGCCAATGAATGCAACACACAAGGTGGTCCCTTAAATCTAGATTTAATTTGTAAAAAAAATAATACACAGCAGGAAATAAAATGAACGATAAGTTCTAACAGTTATGCTATGTATCACAGTTTATTTTGCATAAAGAAAATAATAGACATGCATGAAATATGAGCTACAATAAGTAAACAGCTAATGGCAAGGTGTCTTGCCTGATATTGCGTCCGGTGTGCTGCGATGTTCACGGTGGCACGATCGACGACTTCGGTGATAACAACAGTACATGGGGACCTCTGATGGTGGTACGGATCGTGTCATTGAGTCCGAAATAGTCAGTTTAGTTAGGATGGACATAGGAAAGTTCGAGATATGCAAGGAGATTGGAATATGACTAGCGAGGGACAAGATTGATAAACGAAGATAATTGGTAAAAATAAATATTTAATTACTTTTAGAAATTATTCATAATGGTTGTAAACTACGATTTTTACCAATCACAATATTTAAAAAAATATTTTGGAGACATATAAAATATATTTTGTAAATCCTTTTAAAATTATACTTATAATTTAAAGTCAAGAAATATTTGTATTTAGATAAAATAATAGTCTTTTTAGAAAATAAAATAAAAGTATGTACAAATCAAAAGCAATATACTCGTTATAAAACTAATCAATAATGCTGGCAAACAAAACCCAATTTGAAATTCATTGTAGGGCTCAAGCCCTAAATCATATATTTTTGTTACTAAATAATTTTGGAAAATTAGTATAGATATATTTTATCAAAACGATAATAACACTAATGATAGTAAATACAATAATATATTAATCTACTACTACTTCCAAGTTATGCATCATTTTTAATTAATAATAATAACAAAAACTTTAACCATAATAATAATAATAATAATAATAATAATAATATATGATGTAGGCAATAATACAAAGCTAATCAAAAAATCTGTTCTTATAAAAAGTTAAACAAACAAAGTTAACAAACAAAAACGAAAGAAAAAAAAAACACAAAAAGAAACAAGAAAGCAACATAAAACATACAGTGTACTTCTCCTCGTTTTGGTTTTAACAGAGGGAGAGAGAATACAGAGAATTGCTGAGTGATTAAAACAAAACGAACAAGACAAAAAGAGGTGGGAGGACTCATTGAGTCATTCCTCCATAATGATCCAGAGAGAGGTGAGAGAAGAAACGTTGGAGAGGGAAAGGGAAACGAGCGTGTGAGCGAGGGAGAGAGTGTTTCGAGATGGCGGTGGAGGAAGAAGTCGGAGGAGGCGGACGCTCGGCGAGGGAAGGAGGATCGGGAGAGAGCGGTGGCCGGGGCTGAGGCGCCGGCGGGGATCAGTGTTCGGGGCTCCGGCGGTTTTGGGGGTTTCATCTCGAGGCAGGCGGCGAAGTGCGGGAACCCCTCAGGAAGGGCGCATGACCGGTCCGGTGCGGTCGGTGCTCCGGTGAGAAGCGGGGGTGGTCGCGTTTTCGGCCGGGGTTTCGAGGCGGAGTGGGCAATCGGAGGGGGCCGACGCTGCTCCGGGAATAGGCGAGGCGGCGATGGTCGGTGCCAAGCTCGGCGGGCGGCGGGAAGGAACGGACGGAGGAGGGTCAGCGCCTTGCCGGAGTGGGCGTGGCTCGGCGGTAATCGCGTGGATCTGGGAGGCGCGCTCCGGTTGGAGGGATCGGGAGTTCGGTGCTGGGCGGCGCCGACCCGGCGGAGGACGCGGCGGGTGGCAGAGGTAAGGGTGGTTGTCTTCTACTTCTTGTGTGATGGTTTTGGGCTGCCGCGGCGGTTGCCGCGGTGGTGGTGTTGATTTGGGTGTCGGGTCTAACGACCAGTGGCCGGGGGTCTGGGTCGATGGCCGACAGACACCGGGAGGTGGTGCTTTTGGCCTTGGTGTCGGGGTCTTGGGTGTTGGGTTCGGGTTGTAATGGTGGGGCTGACGGATGACTCCGATGATGGTGGTGGTATAGACGGCAGCTACGGTTTGGTCGGGTCGGGCGGAGTTTGGGGCAGCTATGGTGGCGATGGCGACTTGTGGTGATGGGAGGGGATAGGGCGAACTCTCGGCGGTGTTGGGGAAGAGATGCAGGGGTGTTGGTCCTGAGGTGGTTGGGGATGGAGACGGTGGTGATGGCAGTGATGGTGTCGGGTTGCTGCTGCGGTGGATTAGGTTAGGGATTAGATAGAAATTTATTGATGTCGGGGGGGTGTCCGACACGGGGAAGAATTAATGTAATTGTAAATGTAATGGAATAAGATCGTGGATGGTGGAACACGGACGCGGGGCACTCACCATTGGGTTGTGGAATTTTGTGGAGGAATTCATGGAAGATGAATAATGTGGAGGAGTACCTGCCTATATTTATAGGATGTGGGAATTCCCACTTTGGATAGGATTAGGAACCCAAAATAGATAATTCCATTACTAGTTTAAATCAATTTAATAAATCAAATCCAATTTAATTTAATTCTCCTAGTTTAAAATCAAATCAATAATTCAAATATCAATTATTTAACTATTTAAATAAGTACATAAATTTAAATCATGGTCTAAATTGTCATGAAACTTTCAAAATATGGTTTCCAAAAATACCATAATATTAATTTCGAAAATACACTATTTATTTAAAATAAACTAATAAATAATCACGAAAAATAGATGTTTGTACAAATAATATTTACATAGATATACTTTTACAATTTACCATTTTATAGAAAAAATTTATTTATTATATAAATGAAAGGCTTTTCATAAAAGTCAAAAACTTGACAGTATTAGCTAGAAATAGTTTTTATCTACATTAATAATAAAAATAACGTTATTTCAAAAATATGTACGTTCGTCCATATTCGCACTCGACGAGCAAGAAAAATAATTTCGTGCGCGACGTACAATACGAGTACGCGACGTACAATACAAAATTTTAAATCCGTACAAATATTAATAAATAAAAATAAAAAAAATTAGTAGAAATTTAGGGGTTTTACACTCTGTATGGACGTCGTTGCCGTACACCATTGGCATGGGACGACGTAGGAGAAAGAGTACTGCTGGACACAAAGATGGTGACCGACGCAGCAGAGAAGGTGAAGATAATCAGAGACAAGCTCAGAATTGCCCAGGACAGACAGAAACATTGGACAGACAGCAGTCGTCGACCACTGGAGTTTGAAGAAGGAGATAAAGTCTTTGTAAAGATTTCTCCTACCAGAGGTACAATCAGATTTGGCAGAGCTGGGAAGCTGAGTCCCAGGTACATTGGACCATTTGAAGTTCTGAGCCGGATTGGAGAAGTGGCGTATATGTTAGCTCTACCAGCTAATCTAGAGGGCGTGCACAACGTCTTCCACGTCTCACAGCTCAGAGGCTACGTCCCTGATGAGAATCACATCTTAGACCACTCAGAGCTGGAGATTGGACCGAGCCTCACTATGCCTGAGAAGCCAGTGGCGATTTTAGACCGAGGCGAGAAGAAGACCAGGACCTCGGTGACTCCGATAGTTCGAGTAATGTGGAGGCATGATTCCCCAGGCGAGTCTACCTGGGAACGAGAGGATGAGATGCGGGAAAAGTACCCGTATTTGTTTGAGACCTGAGGTAATTTCTAACCCAACTCTTTAAATTTCGAGGGCGAAATTTTCTAAGGAAGGAAGGTTGTGAAACCCGTAATTTTAGGAATTAGTTTTCATTATTTTGTGTGTTGTTAAATAAATTTTTATGCTAGATTAGTATTAAATATTATTGTGAATTTATGAAAGACATTTTTTAAATAATTAACATGGAATTTTGTTTGACAACCAGACCCGAACCAGTACGAACCCGTTAGAGACTAAAATTATTAAATTGAGTTTTAAAAATATTAGTTATATATTTTCTAAAAAGAAATTATTCATTTTTGCCAAAGCCTTAAAATTATTTTACCAAAGTTTTAAATCCGTTCTCATGGCCCAAAGCCCAAATCCCATTTGTTAAAGCCCATTTGTTAAATCCTTTAAGAGTAACTGAAGGTTAGTTGAATGATTCATTCATTCTTTCCTTTAAGTTAAACCCATTAGGTTAGTTGAATGATTCATTCATTCTTCTTTTGGTTGCTGTGCTGTAGGGAAGAGTAACCGAAGGTTTTCTTCTTCCTCTTCCAGACTTCAACGTCGACCCTTTGCCTCCCTTGGCCGCCGCCTGCCTTGATGGTGGCTCTCCAACTCCAGTAACTCCTCCTCCCTCTTTCCTATATAAGCCCTCTGTTGCAAACCCTCCATCCCAAACCATTTCTCCCCAACCCTCTTCTCTACACCACAAAATTCTTTCTCAAATCCCTAGTTCCCAACCCTTTTCTCCGGCGAAATTCCGGCGAATCGGAGCTCGATCCACCTCCCGAGGCCGACCCGAGCTCCCAGCGCGTTTCCCGACCCCGGCGCCCCGATCCCGCGGCCGTTCCGCGTCCGCCCGCCGGCGAACCCGTCGCCCGCCGCCGCTGACGCCGGTGCTCGACCCCGGTGGCCGTTGTCCGTCGACTCCGATCTGCTCCCCGGTGCTGACCTGCGTGGCCCCGTGTGCTCTGTCGGTGTTCCCGTTTCTGAGCCGTGACGTTTTCTTTCCGAGTTCACTTCGGGATTTCCGTTGTCATTTTTTTTGGGTAAACTCTGACCCGTTAATTTCTTTTGTCAATGATGATATTCTGGTCCTACCAATTCCTTCGGGAATTTAGTTTTCGGTAACGTAGCGACTACGTTACTGTTTCGGTTTTTCCGAGTTCTTCGGATATTCATATGCTGCTGGTTTGGTTCTGTTGGATTATTCAGACAGAACAACGTTCTGTGGATTCTCGGGTTTTCCGAGAATTTTTCGGAATGGTTCTGTGTTTTCAATTCTCGGGTTTTCTGGGAATTTTTCAGGATTAAAATTGAGTTTGGAGTTTGATACATTTTTTTTTCATCTGTCTTTGTTGGGAATTGGTTCTGGAAGAGTTCTGGTTTTGAAAGAATATAGTTATGTGAAATTTTCGATATGGTTTCGGGTTTTTGGGAATGCTGCCAAAATTTTTACAAAATATAAAAAAATAACTTTTCGGATAAATATTATTTTAATAATATTATATGCGGGCGACGACCTTAATGGTCAATGGGCCCCAGTAAAATGCAAACGCATCGGTTTGTCCGGACGTTGAGGCAGAATAGCTGAATATGACGACTGGACCAGAGTCTGAGACTCATATTACTTTTATAATTTAATTTAGGAATTATTAGTTATTAATAATATTATTTTGTAGGAAATTTTTGAGATTAACAATCTTCTCTTATTTCAATTTATGGGAATGTAAGGGCATAAGCCCATTTATCTATTTTTGTAAATTTGTAATAAGTAGGAAGTAGCTGTGGATTTTCTGGGATTGTGAACGAGTAGGATTAATTAATATTAATATTAATTATTAGTTAGAAATTCACGATTTTCTCATTTAAAGAAAAGAAAATATATTTATATATATAATTATAAAATACTAACTATTTCCCAATAAATTGATAAAAACAAGTTTTCCGAAATAAAATATAAATTTAGATTTCCTTAAATGTAACGCACTAGAAAAACGTGTTTTTGATTGTGTTGGTTAATACAAGACTAAAAATTGACTAGGAGACAAAAATCTAGAGATTGTAACTAGATAATTCTAGAGTTGTGGTTTCTGAGACAAATTCCCGGAATGTAGGATTTCAAGGAAGAGTGTGACTGTTCAAATCCCGAAGTACCAATCTCGTCCAACCTGAGAAGTTTAAGGCAAGTACATTTATGTAAATTTACGATTATTTTAACAATCATTTCATTGCAAGTTTAAACCACTGTTATATACGAACTCTTTCGAGAGTACTGACCGTACTGTTGGGGACTGGGGGAGTAGAGTAGTGGATATGACCAAATCCAAAAATTAGGATAACTGACTGTATTAGCTTTCCCCTCTTCACACGGGGACAAGCCATACCGTATCGCTAGGATACTACTGTAACCCAATCCGGTCATATTCATTACCTATTCACATCACTGTACTGTATTATTTCAAAACTGTTCATCTTCAAACTGTTTAAAAGTGCATGATATTAATTGTCATTTTAATTGTTAAAATTTGCATGAATTGTACTTTGCTCCTTTCCTGACTGGATCCCCGTAGGTACTACTGATGACCTGGAGATGCTGATCAATAGCTACTATGATCCTGATTTGTACCCGACGGTACTTCCATCTGAGGAGGATGTTGTGGCGTCTCCATAGATGCTACTTTAGTTTGAGAGTTTAGTTGTTTCTATGTTATTTCTAGTTTATGAATCCTTGTAACAGAACAAGTTTTAAATTATCATTTAAATAAAGGTTGTGGCAAACTTAGTTTCAAATGTTGTTGATTACCTGCATATGGATTACAGCATACTGCTGCCGTCTCATCAACGGTGCAGGCTGGGCATGATCCGATTCGACCCAAATATTTGGGAACCGGGTCGTGACATCATCATTGCCGAGGGATGGGGGTCGGAGGACAGTCAACTTTATCTACGGCTACATAGTTTCTGCCTCGCCAGTCGAATGGCTGCAGGGACTATGTCCTAATCACGATGTCGTACCGTAGATGCAAATTCCTTATAGCAAATGTCATACATAGATTTCTGTCGCCAGTCGAATGGCAGATAATTATACAAATCAAACTAGTCTTAAATACTGGTACCAACTGCCTGAACATGACAGTCCCTAATTTGTACTGGATTTATCCTACCTCTGAGTTTCACACATATTAAAAAGGAAGGCATTTACTGTTAACAAGATAACCTGTCATGAATTGAACAACAGACAGACTTAGATTTAGGATTTAAAATATGGTATTCAGGTCAACTTAATTCAGTCAAAGGGTACTGAACAGAAAGTCTAATTAAGACTTTCAACTAAGCAGGCAGCCTAGACTGCTGTTCAGAACTTGGCAGGCAAAATTCCATACCATCTGATGACAAACCTATACACACCCTTGCCCAAACCATTTGTTTCAGTAGGTAAAATATTCCAGATTACTCAAGTAACCTGTCGTGCAATATTTGGTATCAACAGCATTCCTTGTTAATTGTAACATGCATACTATCATATCCCAACTCTGCCAAAACCTGACCAACATACCCTACACTAATCATTTCATATTTCAGTAATGTCAGTGAGCTAAATCATACTCAACTGTCGAGAATACTTAGGAGAAAACTCATTCACAGGATTAGTATCCATTCTTCGTGACATAGCTGAAATTTTATAGGGCTCGATAATAATTATTAGTCAATTTATTCATCATTTCAAAACCCTAAAAATGCCCAAAAAACTCCCAGTATCAGTAAATAGGGCTCGAACCCTAAATTAGAATTTGAATCCAAGCAAAACATCAAATTGACAGTTGATATGCCCAAAAAACTTCCAGTATCAGTATATAGGTGTCACACTGTGAGTATCTGTCCACACAGTGGGACACGACGTGTCCAAACCAACAAAATAGGTGTCACACGAACTAGAAGCGAGTCCACGCTCTCGTGTCCCCCACAGCGAGTCCACTGTGAGTCTCGTGTCCCCCGCAGCGAGTCCACGCTCTCGTGGAAACGAACTAGAAGCGAGAGAGAGCTAGAAGACGAAGAGAAAATGGAAAGCGGGGACAGGGGAGAGTTACCTGAGGAGGAGCTACCTGAGGAAGGAGGAGGAGGAGAAGGAGGAGGGAGATCGCCGGAGGAGCGTCGCGGAGGAGGAGGCCGGAGGAGGAAAATCGCCGGAGGAGCGTCGCGGAGGATGAGCGCGCGAAAAATTGGGAGGGGGAAATTTGTGAATGGTCGAAAAGGAAACCCTCTGTCACGACCCGCACCCGGTTTTCGGAAACGAGCTCGTGAGCAAGCCAGCTACGTATCGAGCGGACTCCAGCCCGACTCGAGTACGTACAAGCTGTCAAGGTCATGGATATCATGTCTAATCTAAACTATATCTCAATCCACAAGAATCATATAAAGCAAGAATGAACAAGTATGGGTCATGGTCTGCAGCCCATTAGCATATTGTTCGATTAGACTCCTGTAGAAGCATGGAATTTCAGAACCAGAAAGTCTATGCGCCAGACTACATGCGCCAAAGCTTGGACAAAGTGCTTCACAGCAAAAAGCAACAAATATAGACATTGAAAGAGGACTTTTTTGTAACATATAAAAGTCTATTACATGTTTAAGAAAGACTGTACAAAGGAAAAAGAAAAGATCCTAAGTCTACAGCCAGCAATCAACATGCGTCCTCAGCCAGGCGCATCCCACCATGCGCCCTCAGCAAGGCGCATCCTTTTCAGCAGCTCAGTTATGTGCATCCCTTGGGCAGCTCGGTTATGTGCATCCCTGGGGCAGTTCAGTTATGCGCATCCCTTCAGCAGCCCAGTTATGTGCCATCCTTCCAGCCAGGCTCACCTGGCCGAGCAGGACGAGTGTGGCAATTAACCCCCCATCCAAAAGCCAAAGGAAGAGAAGAGCACCGCAATCGACCCGCGGCTAAGGGAGCAGCTTCCAACCAGAATGGACAACACCCACGCAGAGAAGGAGCTCGCCAAAGCTCGAGGAAGACGGTCAGGGCACCGCAATTTCGATCTACGGCTCTTCCTGCACAACGGAGACGAGGCTCGTACATCCCTATCTTTGGATGCAACAGGCACCTTCCGCCTGCCTCGGAAGCCCTCGACTCCGACTTTTGGATGTAACAGTCACCTTCAAGTGCATCAATGAAGACATTACATCGCATCTTCACCCTCGGGAGCATCTCGTCAACAGAATGCATTCGAGTAAATGAATTCATGTCGAAAGGACGTGAGAGAACGAGAAGCAAACCCTCTCTCCATGCCACTATTTATAGGCCGGGCAGATCAAACCCATGCGCCAAGTGGATGGCTCTCCGAATTCCGTGCAATAAATTTGTATTAAATGGATGAACCGGACGCTTCGAATTCAGCCAAGTCAAAACGGCTATTTCAAGCACTCGAAGAACGTAACAGTTGCACCATCAAAGACGTCTCACGAAGCGGATGCGCCGGCCAGACCGCGCATCACACAGACGCGTCCTTTAACATCAAGCGCATCACATAGACGCGTCCTTCAGTACCAAGTGCATCACAGGGGATGCGCCCCCACGCGTTCCCATGCGCCTATTGGAACGCCAACCGACGCGCCCACTCAGCTGTCCATCGAATGTCGCAAACATTAAATGCTGAACTGACAGAGTTGGCAGCACGTCTCCCAAAGTCTGAACAGTCGGCAGCTTTTTCAGAATACGAAGCATCGCCAACGTCAGCATCATCATTACTCCCCTCCGACGGCTACTGCCACGTGGCCACCCAACCATCTTGTATGCGCCTCCGCGGCCATGCGCCCAAATTTGCATACGCCTCAAAAAGCTGTGCGCCTCAGACTTTTCACTGATCCCTAAAGACAGAAGGAAAGTCACTGTTACAACTCTGTATGCGCCTCAAAAGCCATGCGCCCCAGACTTCTCCCTGATCCCAAAAGACAGGAGTAAAGTCACTACTGAAGCTCTGCATGCGCCTCAAAAGCCATGCGCCCAGAATGGTTCGTGACTCCTAAAGGTTACGAGCCAAAGTCTCCCAATGCGCCCAATCCTAGGCGCATCCTACCAGATCATTCCCCCCACCAAATTCGAGATCTCCGAGCCATGGGTCGATGACACGTGTCCTTTAACTCAACTCATCCAAGATCTCAGCAACAGAAAGATCTTCTTCTCCGCTACGTGCCGGTTCACAACAGCAACATGAAGAAGTCAACACCCTCGAGCAGGGCGCATCGTCCATGCGCCTCCATCAGCAATCAACATGTGGCGTCCCTGCGTACAGGCGTATCCTATATATGCGTGCATGAGCAGCCAGCCTGCAAAACTATAAATAGAAGGATCATTTCCTTCTTGGACACACGGACCAACCTACGTGCACACACAACTTCCACAGCGAACAGATAGAGACTTCGTACCACCAGAGAGGCAGATACAGACACTCAACATCTTCTTTCTCTCAGCAAGCTCCAGCACCCAGAGCAATCCAGACCTTCAGAGAACCGATAACCGTCGTCAGATCGTCAACGGAGTCAACGTATTACCACTCACTCCATTGGCACAAGGAACCCAGATTAAACAAAAGTGTACTCCTAGGACTACGTCTAAGTCCTATATTGTAACACTATTCTGTTTGTATTAAAATTTACAATCAAAGAATTTTAATGGCAAACAAGCTGGTGACTCTGCTGGGGACCTCTTTCTCCTCCAACGAGAAAGCTGTGTCACAATCCGACGACGTGAAGGTGGGCTCCTCCCACAAGACGCTGGTCGTACGCCTCAATCAACAGGCGTATGAGGAGTTCATATCTGAAGGCAGTGCGAGTCCTTCGAAGCGGCTGCCAAAGCAGAAGAAGACCCGTCTAGTCTGGGCACGCAAGGTCGACGCCTCGGGCACCACCACCGAAGGGGATGCGCCAATCCAACCTTTCCTTCCTGCTGACGTCCTCAGCAACCAAGATGTGTCCGCTGGTGCAGCGCATCTCTCGGGGAAACGAGCGGCTAATCACGTTCCCCAGCCATCTCCCTCTCAGGCGAGGAAGATACGTCGACGGAGCAGGGGCGCAGCCAATGCCCCGCGTATCACCTCTGATGCGCCACGGAAGATCTCTGTCTTTGACAGACTCACTCGCTGTAGTGGCAGCACGGGCCATGCGTCCCAAACGTGCTATGCCAGCAACAAGCCAGAAGCATGCGCTCACAATCATGCGCGCTGCTGATGGTAAGTTATACAAGGTCGACTCGAGTGCTGCGGCGCCGAGAACGAGCCGACCTTCAAAGTCCTTGTCTCACTTGGGCGCATCTACTGCGTGCACAACCAAGTCGAGTAAGGCAAATCCAGTGGTCTTGAACTCCCGTGCCTCCTCTGGTTGTGTGTTTGAGGTCCGTTCAAGTCACTCCAAATGCTGTGGTTCTCCCATTACTGATCGGGATGCCTGTTTGGTATTAGATCAGGGGGCGCGGCACTCACTTGACCACCCCGGCGCTTGGTCTTGCCATGCGCCTGAAGGGGGTGCGAAGGTGGCACTCTCCTCCAACGATCTGCGTAACGTGATTACTCACAAGCGCCGATCAGGAGAGTTGACTGACAAGCACGATGCGCCTCTCACGGGGCATACTTGTGCTGTGGTTACCATCAACTGCTGTTGCAAAGCGGCAGTCCCACCAAGGCAGTCGGTGTTCCAGCGGCTGCAATCATCAACACCTCTCCGAAGTCGCCTCGGGAAGAAGGTGTCAACAGAAGAGGAACCAACGGTTGCTTCATGCAACGTGATCTCCAACTCCTCGTCAGTCCGAAAGATGACTGGCGGTCTCTCTTCCTCGTCCAAGAGCCAGCCGAGGAAAACCAAGACAGCTGTCTCATCCTCCGGAGTGTTCGAAGGTACTCGAGCAAGAAAGAAGTTCTTGAAGGAAGCTGGGGGTAGTCAGACCCTTGTCGAGCCTCCTTCTGAAGACGAGTGTGTCCAAAGCACACTTGAAGCAGATCCTCGAGGCGAAGTCAGCCTCCCAGAAGCCCCTGAAGACGAGGATATCCCCCAGAACATAGCTGGGGGTAGTCTAGCATCTGCGGACCCGAGTTCCGGAGACGAAGAGGCCCTTCAAGACGGAGCTGAGGGTAATCAGGCCCTTGCAGATGCGCCTGTGGTGAATGTTCTCCCGAACATAGTCGGGGGTAGCCTAGACGAAGCTCCAGGAGAGGCAACTCCCCTACAAGGGAGTGAGGCCGAGAGTGAGGCCTCAACTCATCCGTCCACTCCCGGCCGCGTCATGACAGTAAACGTGACTGAGGCTGATGTCGAGTCTGATGCGCCGCCAACAGACCTCGTCCAGCGCATAGATACCCTGGAGGAAGGACTCAAAACCCTCTCTGCCTCCATGCAAACACTGACACAGGCAGTGTTTGAGATACGGTCAGCTTTGACCAGGACACCTTCTACCGGTCCCGATCCAGGGGCCAATGGAGAGTCGAGTGTACCCCTTCAACGGGTATCCTCGGACGCAGGTCGCCAAGAAGCACCTCGGACGTCAGAGCCCTCAAATGCTCAACATCCGGTAGTACCACCTTTCCCGACTCCCAGCTTCACGGAAGACATGGTCGAGATGATCAGCGACCTGCGCGAGCGCTTTGAGTCCAAGACGAGACAAGAGGAGCGCCAGAAAATGGGCATCCCCTAGCCTTATCCCCTCGAGTGGAACAAGGTGGTTTATCCTCCAAAGTATAAACCACAAACACTGACATCGTACGACGGGAAGGACTCTCCTCGTCGCTACTTGACGTATTTCCAGTCTCAGACGGGACATCTTCCGAAGGAGGACGCGCTTCTTACCAGCATATTTGTTGGGGTACTGAAAGGAGTGGCGTACGACTGGTACTGCAGCCTCCCCGACAATTCAATATCTTCCTTCGACGACCTGACGTGCCTCTTTCTCGACCGTTTCTACGATGGCGGGAAGGACATGACAATGGCGTCCCTTATAGAGATACGCCAGAAGGAGAAGGAAACAGTTTGAGTGTTCATTGAACGCTTCCGACAGGACTGCTTCAGACTGCCCCCGGGCATGCCAGAACATACGCTTCTCTCCTCCTGCAGCATGAACATGCTGCCTGCAGTCAAGCTATGGCTCAACTCTACTCCTCCTCCCGACTGGAGCTCCTTGATCATTGAAGCATAAGCCGCGGAGAAGAAGGCAGCCAACGCTCGTCTTCTGGGAGTCAGTTTTCCTGTCTTCGAGGACAAGGGAAAACGGCCTACAACCAACAACCCCGCACGAGAGGCAAAGGGGAAGCAGGCATTGACTGTCAATGCCTCAAAAGGTGCATCAGCACCTACTCAGAAGCCTCCACTTGCACCGAGGCCGAAGGAAGTTTATTCGTTCAACGACGAAGACACCCTGCAGCTCTTTGAGATACTGAAGTAGGGCGACAAGATCAAGCTTCCGGACCCTAAGCGTCCCGATGAGGTTGGGAAAGTGGACAACCCGAGGTACTGTCACTACCATCGGTTTGTCGGACACCCAACCAAGGACTGCTATGTCCTCAAGAATTACATCTAGCGCATGATCAATGTGGATGTAATCTCCGTCGACTACGAAGAGAAGATGGTGTCAGCCAACGTGGTGTCACTCCAGTTTGGCACCCTGCCGTCGACTACAACACAGGATGGCGTCGTCCCCATCCCTAAGGCGACAATGGAGGTGGTTAACTTACCACCAACCCGTGACAATGTGAGTGGACTCATCCCACTCACCACATCTCGAGGAGAGATCCTGTGGGTTCACCCCGATCTCGTCTCTGAGGTGACTCAATCGGAGATACGCCCTACCTCCAAGTCCAAAGGCAGGAAGATCAAGTCTTGCCGCATGGTCTCTTCTTCAGCGGAAGAGGCACTTCCTGTGCAGACGCGTTCACAACAGAATGCCCAACCCGATGAAGCTGCCGTCGAGGTGGTGCCTCCTGTTACCGTTCATGCTGTCCAGGACGAGGGCCCGTCTAAGCCCTCAGCAGCCAATAAACAGAAGCAGATAGAGGCCCGCTTCGATAGGCCTCTGCGAAAAGAGAATGCTTCGGGGCTAGCCAGGCCCCACAACTTCGACATACTGGCGCAACACGCCAGTACTCCTGCCCGCCTATCTCTGTTCGAGCTCCTCCGTCTTTCCAAAGACTCCTGAGAAGCTCTCTGCGAAGCTCTGAAGGATGCTGAATCCTTTCTCAGTCAGGTCAAGCAGACGGAAGATCTCCCGACTGTGTGCAAGCACTGTCACTGTACGGAGGAGGTTATCCCCAATATAACCTTCACCCAACATGACATGTTGCTCAAACACAATCGACACAACAGGCCACTGTATTACACAGGGTACATCGGTTCAGTCAAGGTGAAGCGGATTCAGATCGATTCGGGGTCTTCCCTCAGCATCATCCCGAAGACGCTGCTCTCAATACTGGGGATCCCAATGTACCGACTGGCGCCCTCCAATACAACAATCAGTGGTTTCAACGCTAGCAAAAGCGAACCACTGGGCAAAATACGACTAAAGTGCCACATCGGTAACCTCAGAACCGAGGTCACTTGTTATGTCGTGGACGCTGAAGTCAACTACAACATTCTGTTGGGTCGCCCATGGCTGTACGAGTACATGGTGGTGCCATCCATGCTCCACCAATGTATGAAGTACGTGTCCACCAACAATGTCATCCGTACGGAGTTCGCGGACATCGACCCCTTCAAAGGGATTGAAGTCTACTTCACCGATGCCGACTTATACAAGTCACCTGACGAGGAGGAGGCCAATGATGCTGATGACGAAGCAGAAATGGCAGCAGAGCCGGACATGGAGCCTGAGGTCACTCCCGATACTCCTTTGAAGATCCGACTCAAAGGCAAACCGCCTCAAAAGTTGCCTCCCATGAGCATTAAGCTATCCGGGAAAGCACCAGCTGCTCCTGAAGCTCCCCTGAAGATACGGCTCAAGGGAAAGCTACCTCAAACATCGGCTCCCCTCGTGGCAAAACTACAGGGGAAGGCGCCAATCACCGGAGGCACAGCGGACGCACCTCTGAAGGTGCATCTTAAGGGCAAGCCGCCGCCATCCCAGCCGCCAGAGAAGGCCCAGGTAGTCCTCTCGGACTCCCAGATCAGCGCTGTGGTGGACCCTCCCGATCCTACTCCAGTGCTTACAGATGAAGAGCTGGAGGAATATATCTTGGCCGATGTAGATGCCCCATCTCTCGACAATGTAATCCCACGGGATAAAATCTCATATTTCATCAATAACAGAGTATCTTTTAATTATTCTAGTCTTCCACATTGGAATGCCATGTATACATTAGATAACGCTCTACGGTCGTTGCAAACACAAATAGCGACCGTCCATCATGTAAATCGAGTAGTCCCGTCCCAAGGGATCTGTTAAATGGTCCCACCACGGAGTCGAGACGAAGAATCCATTATTTTTGGCAAGGTCGAGCGTCATCAAGACCTCCCGCCACTCGAGCCAGAACCAGATGCCGGCAGAATGCAACTCTATCGGTACACGGACAAGGCAAAGTACCTCATCCAAAAGATGGGTTACGACCTAAAAAACGACAAAGGCCTGAACTACGGCAAAGGTCGACGTCTCCCTCTCCGGCTTCCAACACCTAAAGAAAAGTTGCAGGACTACTACAACAAAACTCGACGGGGGGGTAGGCTATGTCACGCCGCCGTCAACTCTAGAAAATTCAGACGCAGAGGAAGTTGAACATTCTCACTCATCTGAAGCGTCAACGTGGGATTCCGATACCAGTATCAGATCTGTCTTCAAGAGAGTGTTGTCAGCCAACATGATATCTGTACAATCTCAAGAAGAAGAAGGCAAAGACCAAGCGCCGGAATTCTTCGAAGAAAAACCCTGGGCTCAACGCCTGGGACAACAATGGGAGTCTCGTTTTGAATTACGTGAACCTCCTACCGAAGACGAAGTCGAGCAGATCGACCTTGGGGATGGATCTTCTTCCAAACCCATCTTCGTCAGCAAAAGTCTAAAAGGAGAAGATCAAGAATCTTTAATCCAACTGGCTAAAGAATATATCGACGTCTTCGTCTGGAGCTACAAAGATATGCCGGGACTAGATCCCCAGATTGCGATGTATAGGTTGAACATCTTGTCTGATGCCCAGCCTATCAAGCAACAACAGCGGCGCTTCCGTCTGGACATCATTGAAGAACAGTTTGGCAACTCTAGAGGGGGGTGAATAGAGTTTATATAGAAAAATATCCAATTAAAATTAACTCTTTCACCAACAATAAATAATCAGAGTAAGGTGCGGAAAATAAATGAAGAGCAGAAGAGCATACGCAAATACAGCGATTTTAACCTGGTTTTCCTCGTGGAGGACTAGTCCAGGCCTGAGAACTCTAGCTCAGGATTAAATCCACTATTTGTGAAATAGTAGTTTACAACCCGTGCCTTTTTTCAGAAGAGCACGTCAACTTCTAACAGATGATCGCAGTGGCGATTTGCTTGGAATTGTCCAAGCGACTTCTTCGACTCTTGTACAAGAATCCTAACTGAGAGATGCTGAGCACTCGACACTTAGGAGGCTTGTGGCTAGTAGATGGGAAGGGTATGGCTTACTTGAGCTTATAAGAGAGAAGAGAAAAGAAGATTGGATGGATTGGAATGAGAGAATTCATGCCCTATTTATAGTGTTTTTATAGGCAGAATTCGGCCAGAATTCGGGTAGAAAAATTCAAAAATTTGGCCGTTGGACAACTAGCAACCAGCTAACCCTAAAATTAGGGTTCCTGATTTCTAGGGGACAGAGTTCGGCCCGAACTCTGTGTGGAGGCAGAGTTCGGCCCGAACTCTGTCTCCAGAGCACAGAGTGGTTCTAAGGGGATTTTTGGGCAGTGTTTGGTTCAGTGGAGCTTGGGATTTTGGGTAGGCTGTAGACTAAGTGTCAAGAGCTCAGCAAGACTCAGAGTACACAAGTCTAGACTCAATGAAAATATAAAATACAGACTCGAAAATACACTGAGAGCCGGAGACTAAGCTGTCGTCTGTCTTGAACTGTTATGCAGACGTCGTATGTCGTATTGAATTAATACAGATATTATTTAGTCAATGTAGTCAATATTTGGTTGACTGTGACTTTGTGTCAACAATCTCCCCCATATTGATAATTGACAAAATAATATATGTATATTCAATATTCATACCTGGACACAGTTGATTATAGCAACATAGCTCTCCCATACTTGATGCCGAGCTAGAATGTAATAGCTCCCCCGTAATCAGTGAACGGTGCTGAGCTAGAAGCAATAGCTCCCCCGTAAATAGTGCATGGAACCTGTATAATATCTCCAAAAAGCACAAACAAGCACAGAAATACGAAAAGATAGGATCTGATACCAAACAAGTATATCCAGCCATATTATATAGACTGCAGAGAAATGAATAATAAAAGAAAACTGCAGTAGACAATTAATAGTAATACAACCACACCAAGCAGAGAAGAAACAGTATAGAAATAATCAAAAGAAGTACTAGCATAAAGTGTCATAACCAAATGTCAAACACACAACCAGAGTTTAACTACATAAATCCAAGTACAGAAATCCATAATAAACTAAATAACTGAAATCAAAAAGCAATAACTAATGTCATCATCAGCAACAGCAGCAGCAGATAGTAGCCAATCTCCATCATGGAGCACGAGATGGTCCAGGAGTGTCAGAACGTCTGGGATCCACAAAAGCAGCACCCGGATCCAGGTAACGCATGACCCATGGATCATCAATGCGATAGCCCTCACGATCGGGATCCCGCTGCATGGGAATGGGCATAGTAGGATGATAGGACATGGAGTACCGAATATCATGCAGCGAGTTGCTGAGTGCACTCATCTGCAGGATAGTACGGTAGTCCATCTGAGCCCACCGATCGTCCTCTAAGTCGAAACGATCCCGGAGCATGGTCTGGATGGAGTCAAGAGTGGCAGGTGGAGGAGGTGCATCCTGACCGAGTGGAGGGGCGTCTGGCTCCTCATCATCAGAATGCTCAGAAGCCTCAGGAGAGGCGACGACTGCTTGAGTACGTCGTGCCTTGGACAGGAAAGCAGGAGCAGGCAAGAACGGACAGTCATGAATAGGAATGATGAATGCACGAAAAACCATAGGAAGGTATAAAGGATAAACCAAAGCTCTTGGTTTCTTCCTACAATTTATCATCCAGTCCATCATTGTCCTAGGAAGATTGAAGGGGATACGAAAATGAAGGTGATATAAAGCAGAGATCTCAAAGTAGGTAACTTCATCAGTTGAACCAGCTTTTGGTAAGATAGTATTGAACACGATGCGATGAAGTTCATAAAAGTAGGGGGTGAGATGCTTGGCCTTTAGCTTGCGAGGACTTACGTTAGGAGCACATAAATCCTCCTTGAATCCTTCAAGGAAAGTATCGCCAACAAATTGAAGTTGACGTGCTTCCACAAGCTTGTCCCACACATCAAGATCCGGGAGAGCAAGAAAGTCTCCCAACTCAGAATCATTGAAGGCAATGTTAATGCCAGCAACCCGGGAATAGATGTGGGTTCCATCGTAAGTCAGATTACAGTAGAACATTTGGATTGCGCTACGGTAAATGACAAAGTTGGAAGCAACTAGTTCATCCAAACAAAGATCACGAAATAAAGATTCATATTGAGAAAATATTGTGAAATTGATGGGATGGCCCCCAAACACCGGACGAGTCCTAAAATCGCTAAACCATTCATTTGAGGTGTCTAGCGACACAAATAGACGGTCGTCGTATGTATTAGGGTCATCGGGACGCGGCGGATTGAACAACGGATGAATGGGGTGTTGTTCAACAGCTTGTTCAATCGGAGGAGGAGGAACCGAAGAGAAAGCTCCCTCATGTCGAGTCCTTCTCCCTCGTTTGGACAAGCGAGATCCCATTTGCAAAGAAATAGAAGAACTTGAAAATGATAGAAAAAGAGAGTTATACCTGAAAATAATACCAAACAGTGGAAGAGAATGTTGAAAAACCCCTTTCCCTTGATTTTGAGAAGAAATGGAGCTCTCTAGATCAAGAACTAGGGTTAGGGTTTGGAAGGAAGAAGGTTGAAGAGGTGGAGAAGAAGGAAATATGGGAGGAAAGAGAAGGAATCCCGAAATAAAATAGGGGTTTGTCTTTGGTCGGATAGAATATTGACCATTGGATCTAAAATGATCCAACGGCATAGCCAGATCCCGACGCTGGAACAATTGGACCGAACTCGGCCCGAACTCTGTTTGGGGCAGAGTTCGGCCCGAGTTCTGGATTAGTGGTCCAGAACAGAAAACAGGCTGAAAAGATAGAAAAATTGGTTAAGTGTTGAAGAAAAGTGATGGTTGAGGATAAAAGTTTGATGAAATCAATGAAGTACATAGAGAGGTACTCAAAAGTCAGAATGAACTTTAGAATGTAGTAATTAGACAGTATTAAGTCGAAACAAACCATATAATAAATAAAGAAATATATTGTAATTCAATATTTCAAATTTGCCATGGGTTAGCTGCAGGGGCCGGATCCCAGCTAGCGGTAGTCCTGAGGACTAGTGCACCGTGTCGCTTAGGCTTTTACGCCTTGTTGTCAGAAGGACCCTTTCGGCTTGTACCCATACCAAATTTGTCGTAAAAGAATCAAAATATACTCGATATTTACGCAGGCGAGTCTCAACTTATAACTGCTTCATCCAAAATTCCGAGTTCACGACATAGGAAATTGAAGCGCTCTTCGGATAATGGCTTAGTAAAGAAATCTGCTAGCTGATGATCAGTGTCGATAAATTCTAAGATAATCGTGCCATTTTGCTGATGATCACGCAAAAAGTGGTGTCTGATCTCAATGTGTTTAGTGCGTGAGTGGCAGACAGGGTTCTTAGTCAAATTAATGGCACTTGTATTGTCACAGAATATAGGAATATGCATAAAAGATAACTTATAGTCTTCAAGGGTTTGCTTCATCCACAGAATTTGTGCACAACAACGCCCAGCTGCTATGTATTCAGCTTCTGTTGTGGATAGTGCGACAGAGTTCTGCTTCTTGCTAAACCAGGAGACTAAAGCTTTTCCTAATAAATGACACGTACCGCTCATACTTTTACGGTCGACCTTGCATCCAGCGAAGTCAGCATCGGAATAACCAATAAGATCAAATGATGTTGACTTGGGATACCATAGGCCCACTGTAACCGTACCCTTAAGGTATCGAAAGATACGTTTAACCGCGGTCATGCGTGATTTCTTAGGATTAGCTTGATATCTAGCACATAGGCAAACACTGAACATGATATCGGGACGACTAGCAGTTAAATAGAGTAAGCTGCCTATCATATCTCGATACTTACGTTGATCAACGGGTTTGCCGCTCTCATCTGGTTCGAGTTTGGTTGAAGTAGCCATTGGTGTGCTGATTGGTTTGACGTTGTCAAGATCGAACTTCTTCAGCATGTCCTTGGTATACTTTGATTGGCAGATAAAAGCTCCATTAGCCATTTGTTTCACTTGCAGACCAAAAAAGTAGTTGAGCTCTCCCATCATGCTCATCTCAAATTCTGTCTGTATATACTTGGCAAATTCTTGACAGAGGGTTTCATCAGTAGAACCAAAAATGATATCATCAACATAAATTTGAATCAACAGAATAGTGTCTTTAAAAGATTTTATAAATAGTGTAGTGTCAATTTTCCCTTTTGAAAAACCTTTCTCAAGTAAGAAGCTACTTAGCCTTTCATACCAAGCTCTGGGGGCTTGTTTGAGGCCATAAAGCGCTTTCTTTAGCTTGAACACGTGGTCGGGAAATTTGTGATTTTCAAAGCCAGGAGGTTGTTTCACATAAACTTCCTCCTTAATAAAACCATTCAAGAAAGCACTTTTCACATCCATTTGAAATAATTTAAAGTTTTGAAAATTAGCAAAAGCACAAAGCATCCGAATGGATTCTAGTCTAGCAACAGGAGCATACGTCTCATCGTAGTCGATACCTTCCTCTTGGTTGTATCCTTGAGCTACTAGACGAGCTTTGTTACGTGTGACTGAACCATCTTCATTTACTTTGTTTCTAAAAACCCATTTAGTACCAATTATCGAGTGATTAACCGGTCTAGGAACGAGTTTCCATACTTGGCTTCTCTCGAATTGGTTGAGTTCTTCTTGCATAGCAGAAATCCAAAATTCATCATTAAAAGCTTCAGAAATGTTTTTAGGCTCTACTTGTGAAATGAAGGCAGTGCTAGCAACGGAGTCTCTTAGTGATGATCTAGTAGTTACTCCACGTGAAACTTCTCCTATAACTAAATTTTCTGGATGAGAAGGTTTGAAAGAGAATTTCTTAGGCAAACCCTCCAGAGAATTAGTTTCGGTTGAAGTATTCATTGGAGTAGAAGTTGATGGCTCAACGTCATCATCAAGAGTACTTACTGCACTGTTGTCTTCATCAAAAGTCACATTTGTTGACTCTTCCATAATAAGTGAGCGTTTATTAAAAACTCTATATCCCTTACTCTTGGCGGCATAACCAAGAAAGATACCATCGTCAGCTTTGGCATCAAATTTGCCTAAGTTGTCTTTGGTGTTAAGGATAAAACATCTACAACCAAAAACTTTAAAATAAGAAACATTGGGGGTTCTCCCAAACCAAAGCTCATAGGGTGTTTTCTTCGTAATGGGACGAATTAGCACCCTATTCAAAATGTGGCATGCTGTACTGACAGCTTCTGCCCAAAAGTATTTCGGAAGTAAAAATTTATTCAACATGACTCTGGCCATATCGCCGAGAGTTCTATTCTTCCGCTTCACAACACCATTTTGTTGAGGAGTTCTAGGACAAGAAAATTCATGATCAAAACCATTTGCATTACAAAAATTTTCAAAATCATAATTTACGAATTCGCCTCCATGATCACTTCGGATTCGAGTAATCATGTAGCCCTTTTCGTTTTGAACTTTCTTTACAAAAACTTTGAAAACAGAGATAGCATCGCTCTTATTAGCGAGAAAGAAAACCCAAGTAAATCTCGAAAAATCATCAACAATAACAAATGCATAGAGTTTGCCACCAAGGCTAGCTATTCTACTAGGACCAAATAAATCCATATGAAGTAGTTGCAAGGGTCTAGTAGTACTTACAGAGTTGATGGAATGAAATGAGGATTTAGTTGCCTTGTTTAGTTCACATTTGGCACATACCGTGTCCTTTTTGAATGTAATGTCAGGCAATCCTCTCACTAGCTTCTTGGTAGAAAGCCTGGATATAGCATCCATGTTGGCGTGACCAAGACGCTGGTGCCAAAGTAGTCGTTCGTCTTTGTGGGCATATAGACATCTACCTGCATTGTTAGTATTTACATAAAGATAGAAAATATAGATGTTGTCCTCTCTTTTCCCTTCAAAAGCAATGTCTCCTGTTGACCTATCATAGATGTAGCAACTGTTTTATCCAAAGTTAATATCATATCCATGATCAGCAAGATGACTAATGCTGAGCAGGTTATGCTTTAACTCGGTCACTAGGCAGACATCCTTTATTACAGGAGAAGGAGGATGACCAATGATACCATTACCTATTATGTGCCCTTTGAGATTGTTACCGAAGGATACATATCCTTCTCTCTTCATCGATAGTGATGCAAAAAGATTTGTGTCTCCCGTCATATGTCGCGAGCATCCACTATCGAGAATCCACTTACTTTCAGTTGAAGAGGGAAGGTCCACCTACATCAAGAGTAGATGTGACCTTTGGTACCCGAGTTCTTGAGGGTCCTGAAAAGTTAGTCTTTGGAAACCAAGTATATATCTTTTTATCTACAAGTCTTCTAAATTTGCACTGTGGTGAGATGTGTCCATGTAATCCACAGTAAGTACAGATAGCATTCTTATTTATACTAGGAGCATGAGAATAATATCTATAAGCAACAGGATGAGGATGGTCATGATGTGAAGAGTTAGCATGGTGATGATGATTATACACAGAATGAGTGGCATGGTGATGGTGTCTATGAGGCATATCATGATGGTATTGTCTATGATGTGTGACATGCTGATATTGTCTATATGGCATGGCATGATGATTTTGTCTATATGGCATATGATGATCTTGTCTATATGGCATTGCATGATGATCTTGTCTATATGGCATGGCATGATGATTCCTATGTGTGGAGTGATGTTGATTGTGTCTTTGTGCATGATGATTGTGTACTGAGTGAGAATTATTCTTACGTGCACGTGGTTTGTGAAAGTTTGTGTATATAAATGCATGGTTATGTGCTGCATGAGAATGACGTGGTTGACTAGCATGAGTGGTGTTGTGCCCATGTGATTGGGTTTGAGGTTGAACAACCTGTTTACCCAATTTGGTTTCTAATCTTTTAGAAACAGCTTGCAGTTCATCAACCTTAATATTTAAGCCATATATCTTAGTCATGGAAATCTTGTGTCTACTCTTTTCTTCAGCAAGTAACGTGTTGAGTGTAGTGATTTCTTGAGTTTGTTGCTCAATACGTGCTTCAGCATCATGTAAGCTTAATTTAAGCTTGGATACTTCATCAGGGTCATTAGTGGGTGTCGTGTTTCTAACATTATCAAGAAGTAAGGAAATTCTTTGTATCTCATCTTCAAGACTTTTGATTTTGTCCTTGGCATGTTTGTATTTACCGATGACCTTTCTGTGATCATCGAGTAAATCAGTGAAAGCATCGCCAAGTTCATCAAAAGAGAAGTCATCTAGAGTTTCGTTAGATACCTTGTTGGAAGTTGCCATTAGGCACACATTTGCTGTATCTTGAGGAGAGCATTTTTCTTCTTCGGAGTCACTCGCTTCACTTTCATGCCAAATTCCTGTGTTGGCATATTTCTTTGATGAGTTCTTTTTGTATTGCTTCTCATAGCGGTTGCTCTTCTTCAAGAATGGGCAATCTTTTCGGACATGTCCAGTCTTCTTGCAACCGTAACAGGTTGGCTCTTCTTCATCATCTTCTTGTGAATCCTTCATCCTTCGATTGAAGTGAAGGAATTTTCTGAAGTTGCGAACCATGAGAGCTTGGTCTTCATCATCCGAGTTATCGTCTTCGGTCTCATCGTGATCAGCCCTTCGTCGATGAACTTTGAGTGCGATCTCCCTGGTCTTCGGAGCAGGCTCTTCGAAGTCCTTGAGGTCAAGCTCGTGAGTCATGAGCTTACCCATCAAGGTCTCCATTGACATTGATGTGAGATCGTTTCCTTCTATGATGGCCGTCACCTTAGGGTTCCAAATCTTTGGCAACCCTCTGAGTAACTTACGAATCTTCTCGTGGTTTGAGTACTGCTTACCAAGCGAGGATAGAGGATTGATGATGTCGAGGAATCTTGTAAACATTTGAGTGATCGTCTCATTTGGCTTCATCTTGAAGGCTTCGTATTCTTGAGTGAGACGGCTTATTTTAGATTCCTTGACTTGTGTGGTTCCCTCATGCGTCACTTCTAGAAGTCTCCATACTTCATGAGCAGTGGTGCATGTGGAGACCCTGTTGAATTCATTCCTGTCTATAGCACAGAATAAAGCATTAATAGCCCTAGCATCTAGACTTGCCTGTTTCTTCTCCTCGACAGAATATTTGTCGTGTGGTTTCTCAATGAGGTCACCATCGACAACTATCCTGACGGGCTTTTTGTAACCGTCAGTGACGACTGTCCACAGGTCAAAGTCTAGAGACTTAAGATAGAAGCTCATCCTTGTTTTCCAATATGTATAGTTAGTTCCATCAAATAGGGGAGGCCTATGAGTGGACTGACCTTCACCATGATTGGAAATCAAGGATTGTGTGGTTGCCATGGATCAGCTCTTAGGATGTTAGTCCATAAAAAGAGAACAGAGCTCTGATACCAATTGAAGAACAGTTTGGCAACTCTAGAGGGGGGTGAATAGAGTTTATATAGAAAAATATCCAATTAAAATTAACTCTTTCACCAACAATAAATAATCAGAGTAAAGTGCGGAAAATAAATGAAGAGCAGAAGAGCATACGCAAACACAGCGATTTTAACCTGGTTTCCCTCGTGGAGGACTAGTCCAGGCCTGAGAACTCTAGCTCAGGATTAAATCCACTATTTGTGAAATAGTAGTTTACAACCCGTGCCTTTTCTTCAGAAGAGCACGTCAACTTCTAACAGATGATCGCAGTGGCAATTTGCTTGGAATTGTCCAAGCGACTTCTTCGACTCTTGCACAAGAATCCTAACTGAGAGATGCTGAGCACTCGACACTTAGGAGGCTTGTGGCTAGTAGATGGGAAGGGTATGGCTTACTTGAGCTTATAAGAGAGAAGAGAAAAGAAGATTGGATGGATTGGAATGAGAGAATTCATGCCCTATTTATAGTGTTTTTATAGGCAGAATTCGGCCAGAATTCGGGTAGGAAAATTCAAAAATTTGGCCGTTGGACAACTAGCAACCAGCTAACCCTAAAATTAGGGTTCCTGATTTCTAGGGGACAGAGTTTGGCCCGAACTCTGTGTGGAGGCAGAGTTCGGCCCGAACTCTGTCTCCAGAGCACAGAGTGGTTCTAAGGGGATTTTTGGACAGTGTTTGGTTCAGTGGAGCTTGGGATTTTGGGTAGGCTGTAGACTAAGTGTCAAGAGCTCAGCAAGACTCAGAGTACACAAGTCTAGACTCAATGAAAATATAAAATACAGACTCAAAAACACACTGAGAGCCGGAGACTGAGCTGTCGTCTGTCTTGAACTGTTATGCAGACGTCGTGTGTCGTATTGAATTAATACAGATATTATTTAGTCAATGTAGTCAATATTTGGTTGACTGTGACTTTGTGTCAACAATCATAAACGCCATCGATCAGGAAGTAGACAAACTCTTCACTAGCGGCTTCATCCGTAAAGAGCAACACCCAGATTGGGTAGCCAACGTCGTCCCCGTCACCAAGAAGAATGGAAAGATACGAGTCTGTATCGACTTCAGAGACCTCAACTCTGCTTGCCCGAAGGACAAATTCTCGCTTCCAATTACCGACGTGATGATCGACAATACATGTGGCTTCGAGCGCATGTCTTTCATGGACGGATATTCGGGCTACAACCAGATCAAGATGTTCCCCGATGACACAAAATATACGTCATTCGGGACTCCAAAGGGCATTTTCTGCTACACAGTGATGCCCTTCGGCTTGAAGAATGCTGGTGCGACATACCAACGTGCTATGAGCACCATTTTCTGTCAACATCTTCGTAAGACAGTCGAATGCTATGTCGATGACATCGCAGTCAAGAGCCGTCTCAAAGGAGATCACCTGCAAGACCTCAAGACAGTCTTCGACCTCATGCGGGCGCATCAACTCAAGATGAACCCCGCTAAATCCTTCCTTGGGGTTTCGAGTGGAAAGTTCTTGGGCTTCATCATCACGGCGAAAGGCATTCATGTCGATCCCGAGAAGACCAAAGCAATTCTTGATATGGACCCTCCGAAGAATCTTCGAGAACTTCGAAGCCTACAGGAACGTTTGGCATACATCTGGAGGTTCATAGCAAACTTTTTCGGCAAATGTCAACCCTTCACCCAGCTCATGAAGAAGGAAGTCTCTTACGTCTGGACAGAGGAATGCCAAAAGGCTTTCGACGACATCAAAGCCTACCTGACGAGCCCTCCAGTCCTAGTGGCACCCGTTGCCGGCAAACCATTCCTACTCTACGTCCGTGCTATGGATCATTCCCTCGGCGCCCTGCTAGCTCAGAACAGCGACACAGGCTACGAACAAGCAATCTACTACCTCAGTCGAACTCTGATCGGGACCGAACACCGGTACAATCGCGTTGAAAAGGAGTGCTTGGCTCTGGCATTTGCCATCCAAAAGACTCGTCATTATGTCTCGGGCCAGACAATTCACGTCATTTCCCGAGTCAATCTGCTCAGGGTCCTCATGACGAAGCCAGGATCACTGAACTCTCGGCTAGCCACATGGACGATCTTGCTAACGCCATACAACATGGTCTCGTTCCACAGAAGGCTGTTAAGGGTCAAGCTCTGGCCGACTTCTTAGCTGTACACCCCATCCCAGAGTCCTCAAGACTCTATGAAGACATCTCGGATGAGGTCCAAGAATCAAATATCATCGAAGAAAGATCCGTCTGGCGGATGTTTTTCGATGGCGCTTCAAGAACAGGCCCCAAAGGCCAAATCGTCGCAGGAGTGGGGGTGGTATTAGTCTCCCCCGATCAGCTGGTCATCCAGCGTGCTTACTCCCTTTCGAAGCCGTGCTCCAACAATGTTGCTGAGTACAACACGCTCATTGTGGGACTCCAGCTAGCGCAACAGCTGGGGGTGAATCATCTGGAAGCCTACGGCGACTCAAAGCTCGTCGTAAATCAGATCAGAGGGCAATACGAGGTTCGACATAAAGATTTGATCCCCTACCATGAAGTTGCATTGAACATCATTTCAACCTTCACCGGGTTCTTCATCGAACACGTACCTCGTCTACAAAATTTAGAGGCCGATGCTCTGGCTGGCCTCACAGCCTCTTTGGCGGCACCCCTTGGAACTCAACACTACGTCACGGTGGTGGGTCGAGACTTGGTCTGCCCTAAAAACAACCTGCGCTCACAAGTGGCTCATGCCATGTCAACGGGTGCCGGTGTTAACGTCCGAGATTGGAGATTTTCGTTCATCGATCGACTTTGCTGTCTACGAAATTCTCCCAGAGGGCCCGAAAGAAGCCGTCTCGGTCAGGAGACGCTCTCTTCGATTCTACTACGATACGGCTACTAAAATGTTGTACCGACGCTCCTACGATGGACTTCTCCTTCGATGTTTGTCTAACGAAGAAGCAGCCGAAGCCCTTCGAGAAGCTCATGATGGAACCTGCGCGGCCCATCAGCCCAGTCCTAAGTTACAGGATCGACTACGACGCATGGGCTATTACTGGCCAACCATGGCCGCTGACGCTATTGAATATGCTAAGAAGTGCCATGCGTGCCAGCTTCACGCAGACTTCATTCATACACCGTCCGAACCACTATATCCTACAGTCGTCTCTTGGCCCTTCGAAGCTTGGGGAATGGACATTGTGGGACCAATCACCCCTCCTTCATCGAGAGGACACCGCTTCATCCTAGCAATCACCGACTACTTCTCCAAATGGGCAGAAGCAGTTCCTCTGGCAGAAGTGAAAAGCTCCAGGGTGATCAGCTTCATCAAGCACCACGTCATCTACCGTTTCGGGGTACCCCGGAGGATCATCTACGATAATGGTCCTCAGTTCATCAGCCATGTCTTCAGCCGATTCTGTGACAAGAATCGCATTCAAAACGTGGCATCAACCGCCTACAATCTGACAGCAAACGGATTGGCAGAGGCGTTCAACAAAACTATTGTCAGGCTACTCAAAAAGGTCGTGTCATCTAACAATTGCGACTGGGATGAAAAGCTTGGCGAATGCCTTTGGGCCTACCGCACAACGGTACGGACCCCGACAGGCAACACACCATTCTCCTTGGTCTACGGGAGCGAAGCGGTACTGCCTCTCGAGATTCAGATACCCTCACTTCGCGTAGCAATCACAAACCAACTCACAGAAAAAGATAATCAACGTCGTCGTCTGCGGGAACTGGAGGCACTTGACGAAAAGCGTCATATAGCTCAACAACGCATCGAACTCTACCAGGCCCGTATATCACAGGCTTTCAACAAGAAGGTCAAGCAGTGGACTTTCCAAGTTGGCGACCTGATTCTGGCAGTCAGGAGGCCGATGGTGTTGACTCACAAAACACCAAGAAAGTTCGAGCCCAAATGGGAAGGACCTTTCATCATCGAGACGGTATACTCAAACGGTGCTTACCGTCCCGCCAAACCCAATGGGGACTTGTTCATGATGCCCATCAATGGCAAGTTCCTAAAGAAGTACTACTCTTGACATCTTTCATATATGTGCTTCCACCAGGGGATCTGTGGACCCAATCGTCAGGGCTCACAGACAATTCCCTTCCACAAAATCATACGCTTTCGGAACCCAGCTGTTCCGTGGCATCCTCCAGTAGAAGAATAACCACGTCCACATCACCTCTGAGTTGTTCCCCTACGCCCTACAAGACAGAATCTTACACCCCGTAAGATTACGCTATCCTTCATGTTTACCACGTCCACATTACCTCTGAGTAAACATCCCGTACAGACAACCCTCGCGTTGTCGTACATCGATCGCAGAACTTCCACGTCCACATTACCTCTGAGTAGTTCCGTGCATCTCCCAGAGTCATTCCTACCACGTCCATAACACCTCTGAGTAGGAAGATTCTATCATTTGAACCCCATATTTGCCACGTCTACATTACCTCTGAGCAAATACATTGGGTCCTTCAAACTTATTATCTGTATCTAAAACCAAGGTACGCAAAAGATAATAGGTTCACACAAATCATCAAAGTTCATGACAAGCAAAAATGAACACATCGCAGAAAATGGTGTACTTCTTTATTTTTTTTAAAAAAGAGAGTAAAGGATTACACTATCCCCAGCAAGAGTTGCAAAAAAAATACAAAAAGCAGAGACTACAAGCCCTAAATATCCCCAGGGTTGACGGAAAGCTCTGCAATTCGGCGTTTCAAATCTGCCGCCCGAGTCTCCACAGTCGCCAAGACTCGACGTTCAGCTTCTTGACGCATCGCTTCAACAGCCTCAGCAGAAGTTTCATTCTCGTGCTTCTCATCAAGCTGCTGTCTCTGCTGAGCCAGGGTAAGAGCTCGGAGAGTGAAAGCTGCTTCCTCCTTCTTGAATGCTACGTGTTCAGCCTGGACACGTTCAGTGTCCAATAGGAGTCGGGTCCGCTGATCCTCAAGGCGGCGCATCTGCACGTCAATCTCTGCGATATTAGAGTCCAAAGCAGCTCGCATCTCCACTGTCTCCCGCGTAGACTGAGATAATCGCTCCACCGCAACTTCAGTCTCAGCCACTTCGCGTTCCCAGACACTCACTGTGGCCTGGTAAGAAGACTCAGTCTCGGCGAGCAGCTTCTCCTTCTTCGCATCTATCAGGACAGAGAGGTCATTTCGCTGGATGCACTCTAATTCGGAAAGCCACAGGTCCAACTCAGCCACCGTGGCTTCCAGAATGACGGCCAGGTGATCGTGGCCCTGGTGAACACGGATCAGGTTGATATGACGCAATGCCAGAGTTCTTGCCGTCGCAAAGCTCTCCTTGGCGTCCGTCACTGCCGACACCCACCCGTCACAGCGGGGCGAACGTCGGCCGGAGTCACAATGGTGATAGGGGCATCCCCCTCGGCATACTCCACCGGCTCCTTTCCCTTGCCAGCACCGCCGCGAGAAGTCTTGGGAGCCATTTCTTTGAGAGAAGAAATGTTAGGGTTTTTGAAGAAGAACTCTAAAGAAAGCAAAAGCAAGAGAAGAAGAACTCTCTCTCTCTACCTCTTGCCTATTTATAGGGCATGGTCGCACGCGTGAACCGATGATGTGCGATCTCAGCCGTCGCCTCGGGTTCTGTGAAGAGATAACCACAAATAAAACCAAAAAAGATCATCATTAATCTTTTTAGGTTACCGAGGCGTCATCATTAGTACTAACTGAGCGGAGCATGCGCCCAGCACTGACGCACGGAGTATCTATGCGCCCTGACGGTCATGCGCCGCCACTACCATGCTTCTTATTCAAAGTATTCCAAAAATTATCCAAAAGTTTTGAAAACTTTGAAGGGGGTCTTGTAGAAGCATGGAATTTTAGAACCAGAAAGTCTATGCGCCAGACTACATGCGCCAAAGCTTGGACAAAGTGCTTCACAGCAAAAAGCAACAAATATAGACATTGAAAGAGGACTTTTTTGTAACATATAAAAGTCTATTACATGTCTAAGAAAGACTGTACAAAGGAGAAATAAAAGATCCTAAGTCTACAGCCAGCAATCAACATGCGCTCTCAGCCAGGCGCATCCCACCATGCGCCCTCAACAAGGCGCATCCTTTTCAGCAGCTCAGTTATGTGCATCCTCAGTTATGTGCATCCCTTGGGCAGCTCGGTTATGTGCATCCCTGGGACAGCTCAGTTATGTGCATCCCTTCAGCAGCCCAGTTATGTGCCATCCTTCCAGCCAGGCTCACCTGGCCGAGCAGGACGAGGGTGGCAATTAACCCCCCCATCCAAAAGCCAAAGGAAGAGAAGAGCACCGCAATCGACCCACGGCTAAGGGAGCAGCTTCCAACCAGAATGGGCAACACCCACGCAGAGAAGGAGCTCGCCAAAGCTCGAGGAAGACGGTCAGGGCACCGCAATTCCGATCTACGGCTCTTCCTGCACAACGGAGATGAGGCTCGTACATCCCTATCTTTGGATACAACAGGCACCTTCCGCCTGCCTCGGAAGCCCTCGACTCCGACTTTTGGATGTAACAGTCACCTTCAAGTGCATCAATGAAGACATTGCGTCGCATCTTCACCCTCGGGAGCATCTCGTCAACAGAATGCATTCGAGTAAACGAATTCATGTCGGAAGGACATGAGAGAACGAGAAGCAAACCCTCTCTCCATGCCACTATTTATAGGCCGGGAAGATCAAACCCATGCGCCAAGTGGATGGCTCTTCGAATTCCGTGCAATGAATTTGAATTAAATGGATGAACCGGACGCTTCGAATTCAGCCAAGTCAAAACGGCTATTTAAAGCACTCGAAGAACGTAACAGTTACACCATCAAAGACGTCTTACGATGCGGATGCGCCGGCCAGACCGCGCATCACACAGACGCGCCCTTTAACATCAAGTGCATCACATAGACGCGTCCTTCAGTACCAAGAGCATCACAGGGGATGCGCCCCCATGCGTCCCCATGCGCCTAGTGGAACGCCAACCGACGCGCCCACTCAGCTGTCCATCGAATGTCACAAACATTAAATGCTGAACTGACAGAGTTGGCAGTACGCCTCCCAAAGTCTGAACAGTCGGCAGCTTTTTCAGAAGACGAAGCATCGCCAACGTCAGTATCATCATTACTCCCCTCCGACGGCTACTGCCATGTGGCCACCCAACCATCTCGCATGCGCCTCCGCGGCCATGCGCCCAAATCTGCATACGCCTCAAAAAGCTGTGCGCCTCAGACTTTTCACTGGTCCCTAAAGACAGAAGGAAAGTCACTGTTATAACTCTGCATGCCCCTCAAAAGCCATGCACCCCAGAATTCTTCCTGATCCCAAAAGACAGGAGTAAAGTCACTACTGAAGCTCTGCATGCGCCTCAAAAGCCATGCGCCCAGAATGGTTCGTGACTCCTAAAGGTTATGAGCCAAAGTCTCCTCATGCGCCCAATCCTAGGCGCATCCTACCAGATCATTCCCTCCACCAAATCCGAGATCTCCGAGCCATGGGTCGACGACACGTGTCCTTTGACTCAACTCATCCAAGATCTCAGCAACAGAAAGATCTTCTTCTCCGCTACGTGCCGGTTCACAACAGCAACATGAAGAAGTCAACCCCCTCGATCAGGGCACATCGTCCATGCGCCTCCATCAGCAATCAACACGTGGCGTCCCCGCGTACAGGCGCATCCTACATATGCGCGCATGAGCAACCAGCCTGCAAAACTATAAATAGAGGGATCATTTCCTTCTTGGACACACGGACCAACCTACGTGCACACATATCAACTTCCACAGCGAACAGACAGAGACTTCGTACCACCAGAGAGGCAGATACAGACACTCAACGTCTTCCTCCTCTCAGTAAGCTCCAGCACCCAGAGCAATCCAGACCTTCAGAGAACCGATAACCGTCGTCAGATCGTCAACGGAGTCAATGCATTGCCACTCACTCCATTGGCACAAGGAACCCAGATTAAACAAAAGTGTACTCCTAGGACTACGCCTAAGTCCTATATTGTAACACTGTTATATTTGTATTGAAATTTACCATCAAAGAATTTTAATGGCAAACAACTCCAAGAATGATATGAGTCTATAAAGTAAAGCTGATAAGCAGAATATATCATATATGCACAAAAAAGATAATAAATCAATATCACTAACAAAATACCTGAATCATGCAGATGAAGTCAACTACCACATGCTCAGCTAACTAACTCCGTGCAATCAGCTACCTGAAGAGATCATCAGGTCCTCAGAGGACTAGCAAGATACATAAAATATGCCTACTAATATGACAGTAAATAACAGGTAAGAAGGATAAGAATACTGCAAGAAGAAACATCTAAGGACAACGAGTCGTGAGAAAATGTAATACTAGACTTGGCTGCCAATCAATCGATTAACCTCTATAGCTTGTAGTACAATGCAAGATACTCCCAATCTATAGTAGATTTTGACTGTAATACAATGCAAGATAATCCCAGTCAAGATTAGCCAATTCTAGTATCAATCTCCTCTCCTAAGGATACAAAGTCAAGTAGACTCCTATAAATCGTAGTACAATGCAAGATACTCCCAATTTATAGTATCGCAAATCAAGTCAATCAATCAATCAATATATGCTATAGGTCGTAGTATAATGTAAGATACTCCCAATCCATGGCATGTCTCAAGTCAAGTCAATCAAGATAAATAATCAGCTATAGATCGTAGTACAATGTAAGATACTCCCAAGCTATAATATGTCTCAACTGTAGTATAATGCAAGATACTCCCAGCCGAGAATGGTCAAGGACAGATATAGAAACTGATAACTCAATCACAAAAAAGGGTAACATAAAGAGACCAATATTCTAGCAATGTCAAACATCCTATACGTGCACGTAATCTAGAACAAGTAAAGCAATCAAGGACGAATCAATCACAATATGTAATCATGTGACAATATGAAAAGGAATACAATAAAGGGGGAGAAACCATGTAAATACTATATATGTTTGGCAAGGTATACTTGCCTGGAGGTTGCACGGAGAACCAACAATGTATCGCCAATCAATCAAGTCAGAAAGTCCAAGTCATCACAACTGTCTCCGAAAGCTGAAATAAACGTTACCAACTTTCTCAGAATAGTCAAATTAGCTAGGATTGCCTGTCCTTAAGTCCAATTCTGGATACAGGAGCAAAACGGTAATTTCGGGCAAAAACGATGTCCGCCGTTGGACCCGCTTTGCACCGAAAGGCGTGCAAGAGTCAATGGTCTCTAAAGTCATCAAACTATATGTCTACAGATCCGGTTTTTCGATACGAACCCAACCATATGTTCAAAGTTGGATTCCGACGGACCGTGCACAAAATCACCCGTTGAGTCGGACTGGAGGGGCCCACGATACGGCAATTTTATCAACTGTCTCAGAATCGGACCAAACTTGGCATACAGGACCAGAAAAATGATACGGTCCTGTTGGCCTAAGTTTCGTCTCGATCTGACGAGCGTGCACAAAGTAATTGGAGAATTTGCAAAGTACACGATACGGTAAATTTCGACGGATATGCATCAAATTTGTCGCGCACACGCGACCAATTTGAATTCCGTCAAAGCTCACACAACCACGAAGCTGTTACGCAGCTTTTGATGCTTTTGGTTCGTGACCACGTCGTCCGGAATGGCGGGACTCACGTCGTGTGGATGGTTTTTCAAGTTTTTAAAACAGATTTTTGATAATTTTTGAATTCGAATATCTTTGTATATACTTGATAAAATCTGGATCTACCAAATAGATTTTAATCTCGTATAGGTTGTCTACAATCCTATTCAGGTGGATTTTCGAAAAGGTTATTGGGTTAATGAGGATTCGTCCGCAAACAGGAGTCCTTCGACTACTTAATGTTCTGTTTCAAACATGTTTTCGGTTCGACTTTAGGTCGATATATCGTGCAATCTAGGGCGTATAACTTTGAGCTAATAGAAGATGATCGAAGTCTTATATGTCGTGTGCGTATCTGCGAAGATGACACGCAAAACGATCACTGCACGGTCGAGAACCACGCCATCAAAACCATGCGTCTGCTGTTACCGCTGCTGTCATCTCTTGCTTTGCTGTGCGCGGCCGGCGGTGGCTGTCAGCGCCGCGCACGCACGCGGGGGCGCGCCCAGTTGGCTGCCATCGAAAGTTTGGTTTTAGAGATTAGGGTTTTTAGAGTTTTGTTCTTCTCTCTCGCTCTTCCTATAAATAGTCGCGCGCAGGTTCCTCGCTCAGGATGCAGAGTAACCCAGGGATGGGCTCGGTTAATGAGTTACTGCCGGGCTGGGCCTGGCTACTCTGTTGGGGAGTTGGCTGTGAGCTTGGGCCTGGGCTGGCCCATGCGGGGCTGGCTCTGGATTGGGCTCAGGATTGCTAATTCTTTTCTTTACATTCACATATCTATGTACATGTATATATATATATATATATATATATATATATATATATATATATATATATATATATATATATATATATATATATATATATATATATACACACAAAAATAATATCCATATACGCCCACATATATCTATATGTATACTCATATATATTATATTCGTATATACACTTCCATATACATATATACCTTATATATATATATATATTTATATCAATAAATACTCCTTTAACCATAAATATTAATAATATTTATTCACCCATAGCATAAAATAACTCGTGATAAATCTATTTCCTATATTTACGCAAAATATTCCACTTCATATTATTAGTATGATAATAAGAAAAGATAGCATCAAAGATAATAATATAACTATTTATTATGAAAGGCAAGAATTTATATTAATAATATTCTCTGAAATTATTTACTTAATAATTATAATATTCTAGATATATTTATCATACAATGTAATTGTACCTAGAACTTATATATATGCAAGGATATTAAAGAATACAATTTTTATACAGAATAATACCTAAAATAATTAATTACAATGATACAATAGATATTTAGTATTTAAATATTTATTATAGCTACTTATAATATTTATAGTATCTAATTTCGAATACTAGAAAATATTCGTTAAATCATTAAAATGAAATACAATACCCTCATACCAAATTCCTTCAATACGAACGTCCTTGGACGTGCCGCATGACTACATGGCTTGGGCCGGTCCGGGTCCAGTCCGGTACAACCGAAGCACTTAAATGTCCAATTACAATAATAATAAATAATTAAACTAAACATAATGGTTATGTCACAACTTGGCCTGGTTTTTCCTAGTTAGGGCATCACTATGGCTTGACCTTCCTTGGCATGGCTAATACATTAGTCAAAGCACGTTACTGCTCTATTCGTGCCATGATTCCTAGTCGTCTGGTACTTCAAAACTCAAACATGGCTAAAATCATCTACCGTATTAATTAACTAAATAATTATTTCTAAAATTTCTAAAATCACCATTTAAATAAAATAAATAATAATAAAATATTTAAAAAAAATTGTCGGGAAGGGGAGCTACACCCTCGCCGCCTATATGAAACATTTAGCGACGTCCTTCTCGGTCGTCGCTAAACGTCGCTGATATTTAATAAACGGCGACGCTGCTTAAAATGCGTCGCTATATCAGCGACGTGTACCGACGAACTTGCGACGCAGATTCCTATTTAACAAATTGTAGCCGCTAGACGTCGCTATTAGTCGCTGTTGGCGACAAACAGCGACGTCTTAGATAAACGTCGCTAAATCCCCAAAAATTAGCGACGTTCTTTCTTGGAGTCGCTAAATACGTCGCTGATATGACTTATTTTGGTAGTGTTATTTAACACGGAGAATGGCCATTCTCCTGCGTTTTAACACTGTAATGCCCATTCTCCGTGCTAAATTACACGGAGAATGACCATTCTCCGTGTAAATTAAGACGGAGAATGCCATTCTCTGTGTTACTAACACAGAGAATGCTATTCTCCGTGTAAATTAAGATGGAGAATGACATTCTTCGTGTTACTAACACGGAGAATGGCCACCCTCATGCGAAATTAACATTTTTCGTGTTCTAACACGGAGAATGACCATTCTCCTGCATTTTATGGTCAGTTGAAACTTTGAAGGGCCATAACTTTTGACTGGAAGGTCGAAACGAGGCCCGATTTGTCCCAAAATGAGCGTATCTTCGAGGAGCCTGAGATTAACAGCTTCTTCGTTAGACGGCCTTCCGAAATTTTAGAATCGCAAAAAAATGATGTTTGGACCTCCGTTTTCCGTTTGTCTCGGTGTTTCCGAAATTTTTCGACGAGTTTTTGAAGATTTTTGAGGAGAAAACCTATATTCGAAAGTGAGCAGCGTATGGAAGAAGATGAAGTATCGAAACGTTTTTTTTAAGAGTAGTTTCGTGGGTGTTTTGAATAAATTAGAAGGAAGGGCAAAAAGGTCATTCGGAACCATCTTTATATATTTTTTGCTAATTCTGGGCACGCGATGAAACGTTTTTGTGCGGTGGATTTTTCATAAAACTTTTTCGTTTTTTGGGCATTTCATAAATTTCTCCCTTTTTTTAAGGTTGGGATTGGGATGATCATATATATGCTTTTGACCACATCAATATTTAGGATTACTAGGTCTTAATATGGCTCTAGTCATATGTTGGGTTAACCAAGTAGAAAAGAAACATGATGTCAACTGCAGTATCCTATTTGGACACGAAATTAAGGACAAAGGTCAGCCATAATAGTTGGCATAACATACGTTTAATTACTTGAACATATATATATCTGACAAAATCCTTCTTTACTTATTATATAGTTAGTAAGGTGTTATCGTAACTAATGATCGAAAAGTTCATAACATATCATTGCAACGACTGCAAACTAAGGTCTCACTTAAGTTTTTTTCTTCTTCAGATAAATCAAAAGATTAAATGCAGCTGGCAACATTCGAACACATCTCGAAACTTCTTATAGAAGTGGGAGTGGGTTTAATCTAACGCACCAACCCTTGTTCTAGCTGGAGAGAGTGTTTCTGCGTTTTAATACATGTAAGCAGTGATTTTGTAGTCAAATGAACACCTTTAAAAGTCTTGGAAAGCTTGAGAAGCAACCAATTTGTGTATTTGCGTGTATGTAATAAGTGAGGGAAGGGGATATAGCACGTTGTAATTTATACTGAGCTTAATTATGTGTTGTGCATGGTAGCAACGTCAATTGAGCTTAATTATATGTAACACAGGGTATGGAAGTTGATTTGAATTGTAAGATGCCTCAATGGTCCTAAACAAAATTTGATATTAATATTAATACTAATTTTAATGTTAATGTTAATACTAAATTTAATTTAATATTAATATTAATATTAATTTTAATGTTAATGTTAAAGTTAATATTAATTTTAATGTTAATTTTAATATTAATGTTCATGTTAATTTGATATTAATATTAATTATAATATTAATTTTATAATTAATTTTAATGTTTAATTTTGTCATGTCAGCTGTCATGTCATCAGCCATGTCATATGCCACATAATGGATTATAATATCACCCAAAAATTTTGGGAGCCAAATAGCATTTTTGTTTTTTTAAATAAACTATTGCCATCTTGCAGTAAAGAAAAAAAAAAATCTAAAATCATTCTCCTAATTACTGAGCATATAATAAATCTTAAAATATATTCAGTATTCAAATTATATTTAAATTAAATGCATGGTATTATTTAACTAAATACATCTCCTACATACTAAAAACATATTTATAATAAATTATAACTAAAATATATTTATATCGTATTTAAAATATTTTACTATAATTAAAAAATTATCTATTATTTTAACAATATCATAGACTTAATTATCTATTTTTTAACAATATCATATACTTTTTTTGTACGCGTTACGTACAATTTAACGCACATGAACATGACTAGTCAATTTATAAAGACGTTTGAAAACGACTCAAAATGAGCTAAGCCATATGTATATACTCACATAATTAATAAAAAAATTTAGGAAAAAAAATCTTCTAACTACTATTGTATCAAAAAAAATTCTAAAATTCTTCTAACAAGCTGAATATATATCTAAAATCTTACAATCATATATACAACAAATTATAATTAAATATATTCAATATTCAAAATATATTTAAACTAACTACATTAACTACATTGATATCTAAATATATATATCCACAGTTCTAAATATATACTATAACAAATTTTAATAAAATATATTTAACTATTGTTATATAATTTAAATTTCTATTTTTTTATTAGTATCGGATTTTATTTTATTTTTATTTTTATTTTTATTTTTGGTATGTGCACATGAACATATATAACATGTATATGGTTAGAAGCTGCGTGAAACAGTATATACTACTTCCACTTTTTTTATAGATTAACATGATTTTGTTTTTGAAATCTTAATTAGGTGGCCATAATTAATTAATCAATGTCGCACATAGCTTGTAGTTTACATCTAAAAATATAAAAATATGATTTGGATCTCAAACTAAATAGCTTGCATATTTAAACACAACTTTACGACCACGCAATCTTGTTAAAAAGTAAGTTATACAAATCCATGTTGAAAAACATTTATATATATATATATATATATATATATATATATATATATATATATATATATATATATATTCTCATTAGAAAAGAATGCAATTACAGTCTATAGAATAGAATCTTTCATGCATCAAATAAACTAAACAATGTATACACGCTACTAACGGTAGAAAAATTTATCTGATCAATTATCATTGCAAATCAAAGTACTGGTTGTTTATCCAATGAGCACACAATAATTTAATAAATAATGATTTTATATTTGACAAAAAATGTGTGGTGTTTGTTATCCCTAACTTTTAATTTGTTTCCATTGCATCATATGATCCCCGCTTTCGTCTAGACAGAGAAAGAGAGCAGATCAAAAAACATTAATAATAAAAGAGAATATCACAAAGATTGATAGGTGGTCTACCATCTCCCAATGTACGCAGGTTGGATTAGGTTCATGCTGAAAGAACAGAATTCTGAATAGCGAATTCTGAAAAGATGATATGACAACGTCGAACAAAATCCCTCAATGATAGCTTTTCTTGATACTTAGGCTAAAGTGTATACTAAGAAATTATTAAAACAAGATTTCTTCGTCTGTAATGTTATTATTATTATTAGTAGTAGTAGTTTATATTTTTGAAATCAAGTTTAAAGCAACCCTAAAATGATTGTACTTTCTGGAAATTATAATACCCCAAGTGACTTGTAGCTTTTATTTCAATTTAATATTTAGTTTAGCTCCAATATCTTAACCCCATATATCTTTAAGCATAAATTAAATATTACGGAAAGAATAAATTAGTCAATTATATCGATTTAGAGTTTTTTTATTATTTCGTTTTCTACTTAATAAATTTAATGATCTTCCACATTTAATGATCTAATTTATCGAGTTAGAATATCAATAAAAAATCATATCTTACTAATTGAATGATATTTATCATGCATATTGAAAAGTTCACCTAAAATGAATGAGGATAAGACATGAAAGAATCTGAATAATATGACTCGAATCTCACTAAGAAACATACCTTTAAAAAATATTTGATTAACTTTTTTTAAATATAGTTGAATTTAACCGAACAAACGTGGGATAAAATAAATAAAATAATTCTAGTCGTCATCGAACCATCTAACCCCAGTCCCCCATATGCCAACTGACCTGGCGTGTGCCCCCATGCCAGTTAGTTGGCCCCTGTTCCCCTCCACTCCGCCAATTCACTTGACGTGTACGTCCACCCACGCGCGGAGTGACTTTGCGTGTTCTCTCATCTTCCGTAATTACCCCAATTTTTTTTACAATTATTTCAAATTTCGTTACACTAATAGATCATGGTGTATTATGGGCCGGTTTAGCCCGAGCCCGACCCAGGCCCGGACCGGCCCGCCCCCCTTGAAGCCAGGCCCGAACCGGCCATGCCCCCCACCCCCCAACGGGTCGGGTCGGGCCCCCTCCAGCCCGAGCCCGGCCCGGCCCGCCCGCAGCAATTTTTTAAAAAAAAAAAAAACTGTTTGGCCCGGCCCGAAGCCCGGCCCGGTTGGACCGGCCCGAAGCCCGGCCCGCTGGGACCGGTCCAGCCAGCCGACCGTTGGGATTTTTGAAAAAAAAAAATTTTGGCTTTCTTGACCGTTGGAGGGGGGGTTCTTTTACAAAATTGCCCCTCCCATATGGCCGTGATTAAAACGTTGGGAGGGACATTTTGGTCATTTTTGGCGTAAAATTACCAAAATAACCCCGAAAAATTCCTATAAATAGGCCAAAAATCCCATTTTTCAAACACAACTCATTCCTCACAAATTCTCTACATTTCTCTACGGTGCTCTGGTGTTCTACTGCTTTTCTTTCCCGGTGCTCTGGTGTTCTACGGCTTTCCCTCCCCGGTGCTCTGGTGGTCTACGGCTTTCCGATCTCCCTCCCAACTCCATTCCGGCTCTACGGCTTCCCGATCTTCCTCTCAATCCCTTACTTTCTTCTAACGTAGTTTACTTTATTTTATTTTATATATGGCTGGTGAAGGTTCAAACCCACCTGATTTTGCTGGACAGACTTACCAATAATTTAGTACTTTTTTGACAGTACTGAAATTCCACCTGAGCAAGTAGCCACCAATCCGATTCCGGAGGGGTTCCAACCACCTAGTCCGGAAGTCGCTAGTATCACCCAACGTCCTGAAAAGAAAAAAAGGTCTAAGTATTGGGAATATTTTACTTTGATTTTTGAAAATAATCCTGATGGTTCGCTTGTTTTAGATGCCAAGGGTGAACCGAAACCGTACAAGGCGCAATGCAAGAAATGTTGCAACCAGTACGCATAGAAGAAGGGCGGTGGCACCGGGACCATATCCAGACACTACGACACTTGCTACGGGAAGGACACACTTCAAGCGTCCCAAACCCAAATAAGCTTTGGCGCCACCGGTTCTTCTTCAATGGGTAACTTTACTTACTCAACTGCTCGGCATAAAACTGAATTAACTAAACATATTATTCGTGACGAACTTCCTTTCACGATGGATGAAAGCGAATCTTTACGAGATTATGCATCAATTTCTCTAAACCCCTCCTTCACTAGAGTGAGTAGACAACAAGCTCGAAATGAGGCTATTCGTCTCTTTAACGAGCGGAAAGCCGCTTTGAAAGCAGATTTTCAAAATGTTAGTAAGTTGGCTATTACTTCTGACATTTGGACTACTAAGTGGAGTTATGCTTATATTTGTATTACTGCACACTATATAGATGCACAATGGATGTTGCAAAAACGCATCATCTATCTTAAACTTATTGAATGTCCACACACGGGCGCTATAATTTCAAGTGTGATTTCAAGACACGTGCGTGAATATGATATTCACGCTAAAATTTTTTCTGTCTCTTTGGACAATGCATCAAACAACACTGCTGCTATGTCTTCTTTGTTATTGATTTTTCAGCATATTTTAGAAGGTAGACTTTTGCATGTTAGGTGTGCTTGCCATATAATTAACTTAGTTGTTAAAGAATGTTTAAAAATTTTTGATTCCCATTTAGACACTCTACGACAATGTTTGCTCCACCTTAACTCGTCTCCAAGTAGACAACAAAGTTTTGCATGCACGTGCGCACATTTTGGTATTACTTTTAGAAGATTTGTGAAGGATATACCAAATAGGTGGAACTCCACCTACTTGATATTGAAATCTGCAATTCTTTTTAAGAGTGCTATTACATATTATTGTAGTTCGGATGTCACCTTTGAATATCAAGTTACTTCTGATGATTGGGTAGCAGCTGAAAGTGCTTGTGAATTTTTAGAAGTTTTTTACAATGCTACATTAACTCTTTCTGGTGTTTATTATCTCACATCCTGCTTAGCTTTACGTGAACTTTGTAACATGTCTTATTTATTTTCTAAATATAGAGATTATCCAAATTTTGAATATGAGGTGAGAAATATGGAAGCCAAATTCAAGAAATATTGGGGTGAAGTACCTCTTTTATATTGTTTGGCTTCCATATTTGATCCTACAATCAAATTGGATGGCATAGAGGTTTTATTAGATGGATATGGAGAATATATGGGTATAGACGTTACTGACATGAAGGAAGAAGTTAAAGTTGCGTTGGAAAGATTAGTTCTACTGTACGAAGAAGGAGCAACGTCGACCTGACCAACTCAGGAGGGGCTAGTAGTAGCTCCGGCTTGGCGTCTAAGCTATCAGCAGCCGGTCGCATACTGCAAAGGAAGAAACAAAAGCAATCTTTCCAACCTACTCAAGAGTTGTCTCTTTACCTTAATTCTTATCAACACGAAGATGAGACTCCAGATCACTTCGCCGTTTTAGAATGGTGGAAGAGACACGACAAGAGATTTGCTGTGCTTTCTAACATAGCACGTGATCTACTGATGGTTCCGGTGTCTACGGTAGCATCGGAGTCCTGTTTTAGTGCAAGTTCGAGGATGTTGAGCGATAGGAGGAGCCGCTTGAAGCCCGATATCTTGGAAGCAATAGTGTGCGTACAAGATTGGATGAAAGCCGATAGAAGAACACAAAACCAGAAATATGAAGAAGATCATGATGTCCACGAGCTGGATTTGGAATCGCTTTCATTTCATGAAGGCGAACAACAATGAGGCCACGGTGCAAGGTATTAGGTATGTACATTTAAACTTATACATTTCAATTTTAAATTTTAACTTATACTTTCAAAAACTATTTTTATTTTTAACTTATACTATTCAAATTTTAAATTTTAACTTATACTATTCAAATTTTAACTTATACTTTCAAAAACTATTTTTTATTTAAAAAACAAAAAAATTTAACTCCGCCTATGCCAAACAAGCATTTGCCGGTCCCAAGCCCGGATAAAGGAAGAGGGAGAAATGTTTTTTTTTTAATTTTTATAAATTTTTATAAACATTTGTATATATTTGTATAAACATTTTTGTATAAACATTTGTATATCATTTTTTATATATTTTTATAAATATTTTTGTAAATTTTTATAAACATTTGTATATCATTTTTTTTCAAATTTTTATAAATTTTTTATAAACATTTGTATTACAAACTTATAAACATTTGTATTACAAATTTTTTAAACTTTTACTATTCAAATTACAAACTTTTGTATTACACATTTTTATAAACATTTTTCAAAATTAAACATTTTTCTAAATTAAAATTAAATTACAAATTTTCAAAATTAAAATACAAAATAAAACTGTTAAAAAAAAGGAAAAAAATACAAAAAAACTGTAAAAAAAAATTAGAAAAAACCGGGCCGGTCCGGTTCAACCGGCCCGAACCGACCTAGGCCCGGCCCGTGGACCGGTTCAGCCCGGACCGGCCCACCCTGGGTCCGGTCCAGTGGGTCGGGCTGGGCCGGATACTTAAAAATCGGGCCGGGCTTGGCCCGGACCGCAAAACTCCATGGGCCGGTCTGGACCAGCCCGAGCCCGGTCTGGCCCGCAGACATTGGACCATGGGCCGGCCCGGACCGGCCCGAATACACCTTGACTAATAGACAATAATCAGCAAAATACTAATTTTATTTTTTTTAGAAAGTTGATACTAAGTGAGCACACTCTTATCTGACAGAAAAGAGAGATCACGAATAGCAAACTAATAAAGCTAATAAATATTATTCACTGCAAAGAACACTACTAAATAAAGGTGACTACCAGAAGAAAAGTCTGGCTCGACTCTAATATTATAGATCAGGGCAGGCCCAGGGTACAGACGAGATCTGCGACCGTGAGCCTCCAATTTTGGAAGGTCCGTCATTTTAAATCACTACCAAAATACAGTAAATTAGCGACGGACAATTAGCGATGGAAATTTTCAGTCGGCGTTAGCGACGGCTTCGTGGCAGCTCGCCGACGGATTACCGACCACACTCCTTTACATTTTTATTTCAATTTTAGGGGGAGGAAATGTCGCATATCCGTCGCTAGGTAGTGGGTGATATAGCGACGGAACAGTAGTCGTCGCTACCCAGTCGATTATTTGGCGGGAATTGTGTAGAGAATTGGCGGGATATTTTTTCGACCACGTAGCGACGGATATTCAGTCGGCAAGTATCAAACAGGGCGACTACTGGGCGACGGAAATCTTTTCGTCGCTAGTCCGTCGCTAAATATACGTACCAGACTTTAAATGAAACGGCGGGGAAAACTTTTCGCATTCCCCCCAAATTCACTCTCTCCTCTCTCTCTTTCTCTCTCTCTCTCTCTCTCTCTCTCTCGCCGGTGTCAGCTTCGGTGATCGGCGTCGGTGTCGGCGTCGGCGTCCTCTCCTCTCTCTCTTCCGAAGGTAACCCCCTATCTTTCTCTCTCGATCTCTCTCTCTCTCTCTCTCGCGGTGTCGTATAGGGGCAGCGGGGGCGACGGGCTTGGGGCGGAGGCGTCGGAGGCTGGGCGGCGGGCTTGGGGCGGGGGCTGGACGGTGGGCTTGGGACGGGGACGTCGGGGGCTGGGCGGCGGGCTTGGGGCTGGGACGTCGGGGGCTGGGCGGCTGGCTTGGGTCGGGGTCTGGGCGGTGGGCTTGGGGCGGGGGCGTCGGGGGCTGGGCGGCGGGCTTGGGACTGGGGCGTCGGGGGCTGGGCGGCTGGCTTGGGTCGGGGGCTGGGCGGTGGGCTTGGGGCGGCGGCGTCGGGGGCTGGGCGGCTGGCTTGGGGCGTCGGGGTCTAGGAGACGGGCTTGGGGCTGGGGCGTCGGGGGCTGGGCGGCTGGCTTGGTTCGGGGGCTGGGCGGTGGGCTTGGGGCGGCGGCGTCGGGGGCTGGACGGCTGGCTTGGGGCGGGGGCGTCGGGAGCTGGGCGGCTGGCTTGGGTCGGGGGCTGGGCGGTGGGCTTGGGGCGGGGGCGTCGGGGTCTGGAAGACGGGCTTGGGACTGGGGCGTCGGGGGCTGGGCGGCTGGCTTGGGTCGGGGGCTGGGCGGTGGGCTTTGGGCGGCGGGTGGCTTTGCTTCTCAAATTCATCTGAGTTTATATATTGGCTAAATAATGTGTTATCCATATTGGGTGTTGTCCATTAGTTTGGTGGTGTTTGGATTAGTAAATGTGAATATGGGGTTTGGATTCATGGTGTATATGTTCACTGTCTCAAGGACAGTACGAGTTCTATCAGTTGTGTGCTTCTGTATAGATGTATATATCTATACATCTAGCTGTGATATACATATGTGTATGTGACAATCTCAGTTAGCGACGGACTAGTTACCGGTTAGCGACGGATATTTCCAGCTCCATTTGCATTAATCTACGGTATGACATGGTGATCAGGACATAGTCCATGCAGCCATTCGACTGGCGAAGCAGATATGTAGCCGTAGATAAAGTTGACTGTCCTCCGACCCTCATCCCTCGGCAATGATGATACGACAACCTATTACTATATCTTATATAGTAGTAGATGATGTCTTAGTATTACATTATGTGAGTTCATCTTGATTCTGTTATATCCTTCAGATACTAGATACGATAAGAACACATACTACACCATATGTATACAGAATATAGATGATTCACACTAATGTATGCTAGAATGATTCTTGGGTTGTGTTCTGAGCCATCCGTTCTCACACTTAAAACACATAGGAATTAGTAGTGTGAGAGCGCCGGAGAGAGTGAGAGCGCCGGAGAGGGGGGGAGGAGAGAGAGAGAGAGAGTAAAATGGTACGACATGGTGAAGTAGTACTGTATTTTGGCTCCAGTTCCAGCTCCATTTGCATTAATCTACGGTACGACATGGTGATCAGGACACAGTCCCTGCAGCCATTCGACTGGCGAGGCAGAAACTATGTAGCCGTAGATAAAGTTGACTGTCCTCCGACCCTCATCCCTCGGCAATGATGATACGACAACCTATCACTATATCTTATATAGTAGTAGATGATGTCTTAGTATTACATTATGTGAGTTCATCGTGATTCTGTTACATTCTTCAGATACTAGATACGATAAGAACATATAATACACCATATGTACAGAACATAGATGATTCACACTAATGTATGCTAGAATGAATCTTGGGTTGTGTTCTGAGCCATCCGTTCTCACACTTGGCAAAAAATTGAATTTTTATACTTTATCAGCTTTCGAAAATGTACTCAAATTACATGATGGTTCCTTTAGTTAGCTTGCTTATGTTACAATTATATTATTTGTGACTATCGATCTTACCAGATGGCACCCATGACCCGAGGAGCGGCACGTCGTTTGAGAAAAACAGTGAATACTGAGGTGGTTCCCCTACAGTTAAGGAGGAAGTGGCATCGGTTGCTAGTGAGACCGGGAGTTCTATTCATCCAGCACCGGTAGCTAGTGAGACATGGAGTTCTATTCATGCAGCACTTGCAAGGGACGACATCTCTCCTCACTCCAAAAATCTCGCTTTTTCGAGGTGGTTGCGTGATCGTATCACTGAGCGTTTGCGTGAGCAGCGTGGTTCTCATTAGCTATTAGTACTTATTTGTATTGAAGCCTTTAAAAATATATAAACCATAATAAATAAATACTTAAACATTGCCAAAAATTATGGAAAAATTCCAGAAAATATAAAATAGCATAATGAGCCCTAAAAAAATATGGGGCCAATACTCGCTCTGAGGCTACCATTATAAATTCTAGAAGTCCTAGAAAATAGTTTTTCTCACTATTTAATAATCAAAATAATTCCAAAAAAATTCCTAATAATTCCTAGAAGATTAAATATAAATAAATAAATAAATAATTTAAAAAAAATCGGGAAAGGGAGTTACAAATCTACCCACCTTAAAATAATTTCGTCCTCGAAATTCTAATTCAACCAAGGTTCCATAAAGGAACGGAATTTGAGAATCAAGATTGTGGTCTTAATGGGTTCTCTATTCGGACATCAATCGTTGGTTGGATGAACATTGGGTTTCAATCTATATGAACTGAACAAGATCCCAAGATAAACTATTCCTACTAGGTTAGGGTATCCTAGAATAGGTTTCTACCCAAGGGATTGAGCTAGTTGTCCGTCAGGTTAGTTAGCTAGGTCCCTAAGTCTGAAATGCGCCTTCAGTGACTTTTGAGTTTGTCACGCCCCAGAACCAGAATACTGAAGAACGGGGACGTGCACAGCCAGCTACGTATAACGGAACGGCAACCATCCCGCTATACGGTCACGGCTGTCTAGCTATGTGAGGGTACGCTACAAACCATCAGTCTCTTAGGATCAAATCAAGCTATTGTCTCAATCTTAACAAGTAATGATAATAACAAGATATCAGACCACCAAATATACAATTGTAAGGCGTCCCAAACATTACATATCCAGATGATCATGAAGCTAGTCGTACAAAATGTAAGGACTAGCAAGAGTTAAGTCATACATGATCAACCTCGAGTTGCCAATCATGATTACAGCCCGTAGGCAGACAGAAAGTAAAGTGCATCGAGCTAACAAGTGCTCGTCGGCTAAACGCCTCAAAAGAATATCAGTTAACAATACAGTGGGAGAAACAAAAAGAGAAAACCCACTCGTTGTCCGGGTTCCGTCTAGTGTTCACCATCGGGCTGAAAAGCAGGTAGATCCTTTGCTGCTGCTCCGGTATCTGGCCATACAAAACCAGCTGGATCAGACCCCAGAAAGAGCAAGTGCCACAAAGGAGGCCACGAAATAAGAACAAAGCCAGCAATCAGCACAATAATATAATTACATAATAAGAGACAGTAATTTAAGAAAAAGGCATGATAGTTAGATATAAAAGACAAATCTTGTACAGAATCGATAAAAGACAGAACATATGGAAAGGCATGACAGGATGATATACGATGAGATGACCATGGGACTATTCAAATAGCCAGGTTACAACCCGTAAACCAAACAAGGACCGGGGTTGTAACCCTTCGTCTGAACGGAACTTGGTTTCTCCCACCATTTATCGGCAAGATAAAATACGCGAATTCAAGACTTGCAATTAAACATGATTAAGGTAAAGCACGAGTAATCATGTCATGTCATGACCTTGCACAGGATCAGGACAGGACAAGAGGGACTAGACTCCATCCAATCAATCACGGCCAAGCAAATACTACGGCTTACTACTTTAACTAACTAGGGTTATCACAGACCTGATTACTAACAAGATGCAATGAGAATTCCAAGTCCGGTTACCTGTTTGTTACTACCTGAATGCTCCCAGCAAGAAAAGGAAAAGATAGCATGATATAGCAGACGCACTGTAGTAAGATACATGTGTCCTAAGGTACCACGCTCGACGGCGGGCTGGAAGTGCGCTCATCTCGACGGATAGCAACAAATCCCAGGTATATATATATAAGGCCGGGACCAAAGGGGCAACAGGTAACTGGGAAATTCTCCATGAACTAATTGATCAATCTAGTCATTAACCTAGCCAGATTCAGTATGAATCCCTGACCGTGGGAACCAGGGAGTCACGTCCTAGACATGATGCAAGACAATACGAGTGGATTGCACAAGCAAGCAGGAACACCCACGGTGTCAAGACAAGTCAAGCTAAGTTATCAAGTCATGTCAAGTCAGGAGTGCGCCGCCACGGGCCACTATCAAGTTATCAAGATAATTCATGTCAGGATACTTGTCAGGAGTGCGCCACGACGGGCCACTGTCATGTTATGCTAGTTCCTTGTCATACCGTGCCACGTACAATAGTCATTCCAATATATTAAGCAAAAATCAAGTTCATGCCAAAAGGCGTAAGGATATAAAATGGGCGTAAAATACCTAATAAAATACTAATATAAAATAGGACTAAAGAAGAGCCAAGATCATGAAATATCAAATTCATCATAGACAAGTAGGTTGCGCAGGGTATGCACTGCGCAGGGTGCCAAGTGCGCAGGGTGAGCTGCGCAGAGTACCAACTGCGCAGGGTGCCAAGTGCGCAGGGGCAGATGGCGCACAGATGGATTGCGCAGAAGGTAGACTGCGCAGGAGTTGGTTGCGCAGAGATGGATTGCGCAATGGTCGATTGCACAGGGGTTACTTTGCGCATGGCTGGCTTGCGCATGGCTGGCCTGTGCCAGCGCAATCCAGCGCAGCGCAAAGCACTGGCCAAGGATCTTGCGCAAATGGCCATGCGCTAAAGAGCACAGGTCAGGGTGCGCAAATGGCCTTGCACTAAAGAGCGCAGGCCAGGGAATAGTGCGCAATCGGCCAGATGCTAAAAAGCAGTGGCCGAGAGCTCCACCATGGCTGAACTCTCAAGAACACCAAGTTCAAATCTTCACAACTTAGCCAAATCAAAACCAAATTTAGATTTTTAAAGTTCTAACTTGAGTAAAATTGAATTCTCTTCCACATGGAAGCATCAAAACAAGCTAAAATCAAAGTTTAATAGATCAAAACCAAGGAATTCCGAAAATAACTAAAATTTAGATCTAGAACAATGGAGACTCCAAATCACAAAATTCCAAGTTCTAATGTTGATCTCCATGGCCTAATCTAGCTAATGGACAAATAAAAAGTGGTTCTCATGTGATGGCAAGGTGCACTTGCCTAATGGGTTGGAGAGTTGTGTGGAGGAAGAAGAAGAAGAAGAATTAATGGAGGAAAATAATGAGGAGAGAGAGTGTTAGGTGGGGATTTTTAATGGGGGAGGATAAGTTGTGTTGAGGGTGGAGGTTAGCTAAGATGGTCCAATGCATAACAAACCAAACCAATTCCTTCTCCTATCCAAATAAAACCAAGCTCCATTAATCAGAATTAATCCAGGAATGATAAATAACAATTAAACTACAATGCTAAGTATGAAATATACCACAACTTAACTGGTCAAGAAAAATGAAAAATACTGGTCAGAAATACGATCACGTATAAAATACGTATCACGAATTTCGGGGCACTACAGAGTTTAAGTAGCACATGAGGCCTCAATTGGGTGGCACACTAGTGGCATATGCGTAGTGGGCTTCGAGTAGATCACAACCATGTATTGGATCGAATATACTGAGTCAAGGTTGAGGCTCTAGTGAAAGTCAAGAAGTATACCGGTATTACGGTATGGGTCACAACTAATCCTTTTAACCTGAACGTCGTACCCCAAAAATAGAGTACAAGGGGACGGGTTTGAGTGGGACATGATATACCTAGATGGAGGTGGACTCGTCTAGATCTTGCATATGAAATTTGTTGGAAGGTAATAGCTGGTCTCGTGCTCCGAATACTAATGGCACAGCCGGGGACACAAAATGATCTAAAGGGAAAGTGGGAGTCCATGGGGCACTAATTGTCATGCTAATGGATATTATTCTAATCAATTGGTAATCCTGGTATATCTCAAGATTTTAGAAGGCTTACAGTCTACCCACCTTAGAGGCTAGGATATGGTGGCAAGGTTCCTGTCACGGGCTGGTTGATGGTAGCTACACTTGCGTATACGATTATCATGGTCATGGGGATACTAGGTATCTATCTATCATTTACGAGCTTTCGTCTTTCCAATTGGTGAAAGACAAAAATAATAAAGAGTTCAAGAAAGATGTCACTGAATACAATTTCACGATTCAAAGACGAATGTATAACTCAAGGAAAATTGTCGAAGCAGTCGTGGATGAGATCCTAGAGACATCTACATCTCAATCCACGTAGGATAATTAGATGAAGAGCGAACCAAATGCATCATGGTTGATCAGACCGTAATACAATGATTCTGATTTGACAATATGTTTGCGGGCGTCCCCAATAAACATATGTCTCGAATCAAGCTCAATAAAAGAGTAAGCTTACAAAAATTAGGCTGTAATAGCAGTATTGGTCAAGATAGTCAAAATACAAGTACGCGAGAGTTTTGGAAAGGAGGTACAAGTAGTTCGAGTTTTGTGAGAATCAAAATCTAACTCGAAATTCATACACAAATAACATAATCAAAAATTATAAACTAACTCCTTACAGCAAAAGAGAATTTTTAAAATAGGCAATTCTAACTTATGATATAAGATTTATATCTAATAAAGCAAAAGAAATTTAAACAGTTCATCAAGGTTAAAGTTTTAATTCTAGGTAAGACTAACATAGCAAGCGAATAGTATATCCACAAAGAGCAAAAGAAAACTGAATAGGTTATCAAAATTATAGCCTTAATTCTAGGGAAAGCCTAACTAGCCAAGTGAGTAGTATACCCACGTTGGATTATGTCATCATATCAAGGGTAATAGTGTACATATAGAATCTAGCAAGTTATCTAAATTGCATGGCCTATCTAATAACCTTAACTACCCCACGGTCAATTTGAACAAGGGACTCCTAGTCTTAGTCATTCTCTTAAATCATTTTAATCCTAATTGTGAATGAGCATTTCTTGGCGCAGGCTTGCAACAGTACGACTAACGTACCATCACGAGTTCGCAGTCTTTTGTGAAGACTGACCTGCATGGGCCACCACAAAAACTTGTCACAACCCGCACCCGGTTTTCGGATACGAGACGTGTCCAAGCCAGCCTACACCGCAGAGTCGGCGGTAGAACGCTGTCAATCCCACAAGAAAATAAATGCTCAAAATACACATTTGCTCATTCATATTTCTAATTTTATTACAACAGTTACAACAGTTATATTTAAAGGAAATACAGAGTTTTACAATTAATGAAATTGAAACAATTGCTTTCTATTTCTAGGCCGGCCTCAGCATACCCAAGTCTTCCCCAGTGCTAAGAGTGATCGCGACTAAACCTAAAAAATGTTGGTTATCCAGTCAGGATTGGAACAAGTACACAAACCGACGACAATGCAAAAATATAATAGAATTAACAAGACATGAAAATAGCATATGGAATATGAAAGCTAGCAAGAAAACTGATGACATGGCACGGTGGAAAAGTAAAAGGAAAAATAAAAGACATCTACCTACGTGGTGTGAAATACCTTTTAATACGTGAACGGCTGGGCTAATACGGCACATCATACGATGGCTATCGTTCAGTAATGGTACGGCTAACTCATACGTGAGTGTGTATGACTTAGCTATCGTTCAGTAATATAATTGGGTTTGTTCACGTATTTACTTAGTATTTCCCCTCCCGACTACTCCGTGTGACGAGCGTGTCAACAAGCAGCAAGATATATGTATAGACATGAAATGATAAGACTACTATGAATCGGAAAGCAATCAGAAAGTGTACTTGCCTGAATCCTTGCACAAACCGTAGTCACAAGCCGAGGGTGAAGGAAAAGTCGATCTAGAAGCTATCAACCTATAACATACAACGCACCACGAACAGTGCACGAAAACCACAAATTAATTCTAATGTTCTAGTTCTAAATAGTGGCTAGTTGGGTTACTAAGTTTAATAATAATTAATTCTGTAATAATTCACTTAAAAACCTAATTTAACCTAATAATAATCTGAATATAATTTAAATATGTAAGTTTGGCCATCAAAAGTCGTGTTTCTCAATTTCGAAAACCATGGCACGCAAATCGAGACGTGCCGTTGACTTTCGGTCAAACGCTATGAACTCTAGATTTTGAAAATGCACCTTGGTAGATTTCAGCGCCACGAGTGCGCTGGAATCGACCGTGCCTCAAAATCACGATTTGGTCAAAAGATATCGCCGTTATGGCTAATCGTGACCAAAACGGGAATCAAACGATAAGTTCTGAGTTCAACAGAATAAATAAAATAATATATCAACGAAATAATTTCTGGGAAAAATATATGTCGTAGAGCTCTGTGTTAGCTTTCCGAAACTTCAAACGAATCGTGATTTCGATTTCTGGTTCTCCCGAAATCTCGAAAACACTTAAACGCGTCAAGTTTCGGACAACCGACACTCTACGAATTTTCCAGAAATTCATGTTCAGAATTTACAAAAATAAATTACATAGACAGAGAGTTTACCTCGATACGAATCCGATAAAAAAAAGGGCACGCAAAAACGAGGTCGGGGTTGACGGGAATCACCTCGGGAAGTCGGGGGATCGCCGGAATCAAAACCACAAAGGTCGGCCAGCAATTAATCTAGGGTTTCTAAAGAAACCGAAAATATAATATATATATATATAAAGCAGCGGCTTAGTCGGGTCGGGTCGGTAGCGGCTAGGACACGTGTCAAAATCTTGTTGAGCCCGCTCAAAACAGTGGACGGTCTGATGTGCTTGCGGTTTGAGGAGTCAAGCCGCTAGGAGTTCGGCTAAGGAGGTCGGCTCAAAATAATGCACAGTCAGCCCTCCACTGACTGACAGGCGGACCCGCCCCCACTCAGCGGGTGGCTGACGGGTGGGCCAGCCTTTAGCTGACTGTGTAATTATTTTCTATAAACTGATTTATAAATCAATTTAAACCCAAATAAATTCAAATAAATTCCTAAAAATTCTAGAAAAATCCTAAAAAATTATAGAAAATATTACTAACCACCTAGAACATAGATAAAAATAATTGGTCTCAAAATAGTCTAAAATGATCTTATAGTAAATATTGAAGCCTTTAAAAATATATAAACCATAATAAATAAATACTTAAACATTGCCAAAAATTATGGAAAAATTCCAGAAAATATAAAATAGCATAATGAGCCCTAGAAAAATATATGGGGCCAATACTCGCTCTGAGGCTACCACTATAAATTCTAGAAGTCCTAGAAAATAGGTTTTCTCACAATTTAATAATCAAAATAATTCCAAAAAAATTCCTAATAATTCCTAGAAGATTAAATATAAATAAATAAATAAAATTTTAAAAAAATCGGGAAGGGGAGTTACAATGGTGATCAGGACATAGTCCCTGCAGCCATTCGACTGGCGAGGCAGAAACTATGTAGCCGTAGATAAAGTTGACTGTCCTCCGACCCTCATCCCTCGGCAATGATGATACGACAACCTATCACTATATCTTATATAGTAGTAGATGATGTCTTAGTATTATATTAGTGAGTTCATCTTGATTATGTTACGTTCTTCAGATACTAGATACGATAAGAACATATACTACACCATATGTACAGAATATGGGTGATTCACAATAATGTATGCTAGAATGAATCTTGGCTTGTGTTCTGAGCCATCCGTTCTGATCAAGCATCTTCCTTCTCCTCTCCTCCACCATGGCTCTGAACCCATCTGCTCCTCCCTACTTTTTTTCTTTTTATTTTACTCTCTCAGCCACATATGATATCCAGCTCAAGTGTAGAGTCGGGGGAGAAGAAGTGGGCAGGAAGAGGAGGGGGAAGCAGCACAGCCGGCGGCATGACCCGGAGGAAGTACAAAATTTTTCTTCAAAAGCCGTAGGAGAACTATAAGGATATATCTTTTCACAACATGTCATCTTTTCAAAGACCCTTCATGTGAATATCATGTTACTGCGGTGTCGGAAGACTAACATGTCATAAGTTTTTAAGCCGTGTGTTTTGACATAATCTTTCCAACTCTTTCCTCCTATGTAGTAATCTTGCATTATTACATAGCAGAAAAGAGTTTGGAGGATTATGTCAAAACACACGGCTTATAAAATTATGACATGTTAGTCTTCCGACACCGTGGTAACATGGTTGTCACATAAAGGGTCTTTGACAAGGTGATATGTTGTGAAAAGATATATCCTTATAGTTCTCCTACGTATGTTGAAGAAAACCTCTGTACTTCCTCCGGGTCATGCTACGTATAATGAAATGGAATCCATCTCACTATACGGTCACGGCTGTCTAGAAATATGAGGGTTTATCTACAAGCCAACAGTCTCTTAAGGTCAGAAATTATCCTATTGTCTCAATCTCAACCAACTAATAATAATCACAAGATATCAGATCACCAAATATACAATTGTAAGGCGTCCCAAACATTACATATCCAGATGATCATGAAGCTAGTCGTACAAAATGTAGGGACTAGCAAGAGTTAAGTCATACATGATCAACCTCGAGTTGTCAATCATGATTACAGCCCGTAGGCAGACAGAAGTAAAGTGCATCGAGCTAACAAGTGCTCGTCGGCTAAACGCCTCAAAAGAATAATTTTACAATAAAGTGGGCGAGACAAAAGGAAAACCCACTCTTGGCCCGGGTTCCGTCTAGTGTTCACCATTGGGCTGGAAGCTTGGTAGATCCTCGGGAGCTGCTCCAAAATCTGGCCACACAAAACCAGCTGGGTCAATCCCAGAAAGAGCAAGTGCCACAAGGGGGCCACGAAATAAGAACAAAAGCCAGCAAATTAGCACAATAATATAATTACATAATAAGAGACAGTAATTTAAGAAAAAGCATGATGGGCAATTACAAAAGACAATCTTGCATTGAATCACTAAAAGACAGGACATATGGAAAAGTATGTTAGAATGATATACGATGAGATAACCATGGGACTATTCAGATAGCTAGGTTACAACCCGTAAACCAAACAAGGACCGGGGTTGTAACCCTTCGTCTGAACGGAACTTGGTTTCTCTCACCATTTATCGGCAAGATAAAATAAGAAATCAGGTTAAGTAACAATCTGGAGTGACAATCGTTCTAGTGACAATCTGGAGTGACAATCCTTCAATCATTCTGGTACAATCTTACAATCAATCAATTCTAGACAATACTATACTGGACTAGACTCCATCCAAGCAATCACGGCCAAGCAGATACTACGGCTTACTACATTAACTAACTAGGGTTATCACAATCCTAGTTACTAGCAAGATGTAATGAGAATTCCAAGTTCGGTTACCTGTTTGTTACTACCTGAGTGATCCCAGCAAGAAAAGGAAAAGATAGCAGGATATAGCAGACACACTGTAGTAAGATACATGTGTCCTAAGGTACCACACTCGACGGCGGGCTGGAAGTGCGCTCATCTCGACGGATAGCAACAAATCCCAAGTATATATATATATATAAGGCCGGGACCAAAGGGGCAACAGGTAACTGGGGATTTCTCCATGAACTAATTGATCCATCTAGTCATTAACCTAGTCAGATTCAGTATGAATCCCTGACCGTGGGAAACCAGGGATTCATGTCCTAGACATGATACGAGACAAGACTGGTGGATTTAACAAGCAAGCAAGAAAGAACCACCCACGGTGTCAAGGCAAGTCAAGTTAATTATCAGGTCATGTCAAGTCAGGAGTGCGCCGCCACGGGCCACTATCAAGTTATCAAGATAAATTATGTCAGGGTACTTGTCAGAAGTGTGCCACGACGGGCCATTATCATGTTAGGTTGGTCATGTCAGGAGTGCACCACTACGGGTCACTGTCGTGTTATGCTAGTTCCTTGTCATACCAAGCCATGTACAATAGTCATTCCAAACATAATAAGTAAAATCAAGTTCATGACAAAAGGCGTAAGGATATAAAATGGGCGTAAAATATCTAATAAAATATCAATATACAGGACCATAGAAAAGCCAAGCTTAAAGAAATAAAACCAAAACTTCAAGGGTCAATGGGTTAAACAAGGGGTCAGGGAAGCAGCGTACGAAAAGTCACGCACGCTCAAGGAGCAGCGTAGGTGAAAAGTCACGCACGCTGAGAGAGCAGCGTAGGTAAAAAAGTCACGCACGCTGAGAGAGCAGCGTGGGTGAAAAGTCACGCACGCTACAGGAGACAGCGTAGGTGAAAAGGTCACGCACGCTGAGAGAGCAGCATAGGTGAAAAGTCACGCACGCTCAAGGGAGCAGCTGCGTGAAAAGTCACGCACGCTGAAGGGAGCAGCTGCGTGAAAAGTCACGCACGCTGAAGGGAGCAGCTGCATGAAAAGTCACGCACGCTCAAGGAGACACGCTTCCAACAGGAAGCGTACTCAAGCCTGCGTACGCAGCGCTAAAGAGCGCGCGTAGCTCAGTGTGCGTGAGCTAAGAAGCTCTGTACACTGCTCATTGTCTTCTCCAAACAGCAAGAACACCAAAGAAGAACTCAAAGCATCACAAGTTCATAACTTGGCCATCCGAACTCCAAATCCGGATTTCCAAAGTTCCAACTTGGGTGAAACTGAAAGCTCTTCCACATGAAAACATCAGAACTCAAAGAAAACCAACCAAAATGGATCAAAACATGTAAAATCCGAAAATAGCAATAACTTAGATCTACATCAACAGAGACTCCAAATCCTAAAAACCCAAGAACTAATGTTGATCTCCATGTCCTAAACTAGCAAATGGAGAAAGAAAAGAGGGTCCTCATGTAGTGGCAAGATGCACTTGCCTAAGGGTTGGGGAGCTGTGGAGGAAGAAGAAGAAGAAAATTTATGGAGGAAGTAATGAAGAGAGAGAGTGGTAGGTGGTGTTTTAATGGTGGAGGTTGTGGTGTGTTGAGGGTGGAGAATAGGTTAAGGTGATCCAATGCTCATAAACCAAACCAAAACAAACCAACCCAATTAAAACCGAGCCATGCCAAAAAATCCAAGAATACGAGAAATACCAAAATTTCACAAGTTGAGAAAAATAAAAATACATGCCAAAAATCCAGATACGAGTATAAATACGAAATACGGGAAATACGAAAAATGAGGGTGACAACTCTTCCCACCTTAAAAGAATTCCGTCCTCGGAATTTAATCAAGGAGCTAGAGATTGTCACGATAAGCTATACTAAGCACATGCAAGCTACGCTAAGCAATTCAATCATACAATCATACAATGCAAGCAAGAAAGGGAAAAACGTAAGGCGTAAGAAAGACATTACACCTCACGAGTCAAAACAAGTAGGGATAACGTGATCGGATATCATCCTCACACTCCCACGTTCGACTCTCCCAAGGAGCGATGAACGCAAGCAACATGAACTAAACTGATAGTCTTGCGCTTGAGGTCTCTCCCCTTGGTCAAACAGGGGCACGGGCCTATCCTCATACGAAAATGTTAAAGGCTATTGGTACCAATAACCAGTTTCGAATGACCTAGGATATGGCTCGGGTCCGGGATGTACCGTTGTAATTAGGACACATGAAACATGACACGTGTCCCGCATAACGACGGCGGAAAGCAAGACAATAGGACACAGATACCTCTCTGCCGATTCTGGATCTGGGCCTGGGCCAGGGCGAACTGCTGAGGCCTCTGTTGCTGGAAGGCCTGGGCCTGAGACGGCAATGGACCCGGGAACGGAAGCTGCTGTGGTTGGTGAACTGGAAGTGGTTCTGGTGCTGGTGCTGGTGCGGATCCCATAACCGAGGGACTAGTTACTGTCGACGATGATCTGTTTCTGAACGGACAAGATCCTATCATGTGGTCCGACGAACCACAAACCAAGCACAATCCCTGTGCTCTGCGGCACTCAGTAACAACATGTCCCGGCTTCCCGCAATGAGAACAACCCGTTGCGAAAGGCCGCTTCTGCTTCTGCTGCTGGAGATAGGTCGGGGCAGAATGCTGTAAGGAGGTAACCGAATCTGTTCTCGTAGCTCCAATGGTCAGGGCCCTAGCTGCTGGGGCTGGTGCTGAGGATTGGTTCATCTGGTTGTGAGACCGTTTTCGATCTCCGGTCCGGTCCGCTATCCTTCGGGAAGTGTACTCATGCCTCCTCGCTGCTCGCAAGACGGCATCAAAAGTTCTGTGCTCAAACTGCTCTACTGCCAGTATGATCTCCAAGTGGAGCCCTTGCTGAAATCGTTGTGCTCTGTCTAGCTCGGTTGCCACCAAGGTGGGAGCAAACCGACTCAACCTTGAAAACTCGGCCGCATATCCGTCGACCGTCCTGTTCATCTGCCTGAGATTACTAAACCTGGTCTGCAGGTCATACCTAGCCATTGCGTCGAAGTACTTGGTCTGGAACATATCACTGAATACCGCCCACATGACAGGCGTACCCAAACTCACTGCTTGCATAGCCCACCAGCTGCGGGCTAGATCTAGTAACTGCAGGCGCACCACCGCCACATTCTCTGCTTCAGGGGTCCTAGCTGCTTCCAAGATAACTTCAATATCCTGTAGCCAGGCATCTGCAGCAATAGCATCCTCGCTGCCATCGAAGAAGGGAGGGTTCAGGCGTTTGAAATTGTTGACCGTACTGTTCCCTCGATGACCAATTTCGCTCATAGCATCTTGTACTGCTTGCTGCAAGGCATCACCTCGACGATCCTGAGACGCAAGCAACTCACGGATGAGCCCTATCAAGACTCCATCCTCTGACCCTGCTGACTGAACTGGCTGGACTGGGGGCTCTGGTTCTCCAGAAGGCATGGCTCGAGAGGCGGCTGCTGAGGATTGATCTTGATCTTCCTGCTGTTGCTGGTCTGCCGGCCGAACTCCTTCTGGTTGATCAACAGGAATGATGCCACTGAAGCAATGACGTCAAGAATATTAAGGAAGGACCAGGATAGAACAATAATGCAAGCATGTTATCAAGTCAGGGATCCAAGGAGATAAGAAGATACGAGTGGAGATCAAAGGCGAGTACAGATTGAGACATCTATCCGGTAAACCCTCACATTTCTTGATTGACAAGACCTGCATGGGCCACCACTTAAACCATGTCACGCCCCAGAACCAAAATACTGGAGAGCGGGGGCGGACATATCCAGCTACGTATAATGAAATGGAATCCATCTCACTATACGGTCACGGCTGTCTAGAAATATGAGGGTTTATCTACAAGCCAACAGTCTCTTAAGGTCAGAAATTATCCTATTGTCTCAATCTCAACCAACTAATAATAATCACAAGATATCAGATCACCAAATATGCAATTGTAAGGCGTCCCAAATATTACATATCCAGATGATCATGAAGCTAGTCGTACAAAATATAGGGACTAGCAAGAGTTAAGTCATACATGATCAACCTCGAGTTGCTAATCATGATTACAGCCCGTAGGCAGACAGAAGTAAAGTGCATCGAGCTAACAAGTGCTCGTCGGCTAAATGCCTCAAAAGAATAATTTTACAATAAAGTGGGCGAGACAAAAGGAAAACCCACTCTTGGCCCGGGTTCCGTCTAGTGTTCACCATTGGGCTGGAAGCTTGGTAGATCCTCGGGAGCTGCTCCAAAATCTGGCCACACAAAACCAGCTGGGTCAATCCCAGAAAGAGCAAGTGCCACAAGGGGGCCACGAAATAAGAACAAAAGCCAGCAAATTAGCACAATAATATAATTACATAATAAGAGACAGTAATTTAAGAAAAAGCATGATGGGCAATTACAAAAGACAATCTTGTATTGAATCACTAAAAGACAGGACATATGGAAAAGTATGTTAGAATGATATACGATGAGATAACCATGGGACTATTCAGATAGCTAGGTTACAACCCGTAAACCAAACAAGGACCGGGGTTGTAACCCTTCGTCTGAACGGAACTTGGTTTCTCTCACCATTTATCGGCAAGATAAAATAAGAAATCAGGTTAAGTAACAATCTGGAGTGACAATCGTTCTAGTGACAATCTGGAGTGACAATCCTTCAATCATTCTGGTACAATCTTACAATCAATCAATTCTAGACAATACTATACTGGACTAGACTCCATCCAAGCAATCACGGCCAAGCAGATACTACGGCTTACTACATTAACTAACTAGGATTATCACAATCCTAGTTACTAGCAAGATGCAATGAGAATTCCAAGTTCGGTTACCTGTTTGTTACTACCTGAGTGATTCCAGCAAGAAAAGGAAAAGATAGCAGGATATAGCAGACACACTGTAGTAAGATACATGTGTCCTAAGGTACCACACTCGACGGCGGACTGGAAGTGCGCTCATCTCGACGGATAGCAACAAATCCCAAGTATATATATATATAAGGCCGGGACCAAAGGGGCAACAGGTAACTGGGGATTTCTCCATGAACTAATTGATCCATCTAGTCATTAACCTAGTCAGATTCAGTATGAATCCCTGACCGTGGGAAACCAGGGATTCATGTCCTAGACATGATGCGAGACAAGACTGGTGGATTTAACAAGCAAGCAAGAAAGAACCACCCACGGTGTCAAGGCAAGTCAAGTTAATTATCAGGTCATGTCATGTCAGGAGTGCGCCACCACGGGCCACTATCAAGTTATCAAGATAAATCATGTCAGGGTACTTGTCAGAAGTGTGCCACGACGGGCCATTATCATGTTAGGTTGGTCATGTCAGGAGTGCACCACTACGGGTCACTGTCGTGTTATGCTAGTTCCTTGTCATACCAAGCCATGTACAATAGTCATTCCAAACATAATAAGTAAAATCAAGTTCATGACAAAAGGCGTAAGGATATAAAATGGGCATAAAATATCTAATAAAATATCAATATACAGGACCATAGAAAAGCCAAGCTTAAAGAAATAAAACCAAAACTTCAAGGGTCAATGGGTTAAACAAGGGGTCAGGGAAGCAGCGTACGAAAAGTCACGCACGCTCAAGGAGCAGCGTAGGTGAAAAGTCACGCACGCTGAGAGAGCAGCGTAGGTGAAAAAGTCACGCACGCTGAGAGAGCAGCGTGGATGAAAAGTCACGCACGCTACAGGAGACAGCGTAGGTGAAAAGGTCACGCACGCTGAGAGAGCAGCGTAGGTGAAAAGTCACGCACGCTCAAGGGAGCAGCTGCGTGAAAAGTCACGCACGCTGAAGGGAGCAGCTGCGTGAAAAGTCACGCACGCTGAAGGGAGCAGCTGCATGAAAAGTCACGCACGCTCAAGGAGACACGCTTCCAACAGGAAGCGTACTCAAGCCTGCGTACGCAGCGCTAAAGAGCGCGCGTAGCTCAGTATGCGTGAGCTAAGAAGCTCTGCACACTGCTCATTGTCTTCTCCAAACAGCAAGAACACCAAAGAAGAACTCAAAGCATCACAAGTTCATAACTTGGCCATCCGAACTCCAAATCCGGATTTCCAAAGTTCCAACTTGGGTGAAACTGAAAGCTCTTCCACATGAAAACATCAGAACTCAAAGAAAACCAACCAAAATGGATCAAAATATGTAAAATCCGAAAATAGCAATAACTTAGATCTACATCAACAGAGACTTCAAATCATAAAAACCCAAGAACTAATGTTGATCTCCATGTCCTAAACTAGCAAATGGACAAAGAAAGAGGGTCCTCATGTAGTGGCAAGATGCACTTGCCTAAGGGTTGGGGAGCTGTGGAGGAAGAAGAAGAAGAAGAAAATTTATGGAGGAAGTAATGAAGAGAGAGAGTGGTAGGTGGTGTTTTAATGGTGGAGGTTGTGGTGTGTTGAGGGTGGAGAATAGGTTAAGGTGATCCAATGCTCATAAACCAAACCAAAACAAACCAACCCAATTAAAACCGAGCCATGCCAAAAAACCCAATAATACGAGAAATACTAAAATTTCACAAGTTGAGAAAAATAAAAATACATGCCAAAAATCCAGATACGAGTATAAATACGAAATACGGGAAATACGAAAAATGAGGGTGACAACCAACGTCACAACTTTTCCAGCGCTGCTCCCTCTAATGATGATGAACACAAAAAACTAACGTCACAACTTTTATAATTTGAGTAAATTTCTTTACCCTATATGAAAATTTCTGTTGTCAGAAAGATGGCTCCTAGGACTCGTCGAGGTGGTGCTGCTAGTCGAGGAAGGGGTCGAGGCAAGAAACCCTTGGAGGTCGACACGGAGGAAGTCTCCGTCGTCAAACAGGAGCCGGTGACTGTTAAGGAGAAGGTGTTACCAAAGGTCGAGGTCAAGGAAGAACCGATGACCATCAGGGAAGAGATTGCTCCCAAGCTTGAAGTTAAGGAGGAGCCACCGTCAGAGAGTAGTAGCATCGGGACCGACCCTCCTGTCCCTACAGAAGACCTCAACCAGATTGAGCCTTCGTATGCAAAGTGGCTGATAGAATGGTACATGCCTCAACGCAACTATGATCCCTGGCTGTGAGGATTCATCGTCTGACTTGTGGTCTTTGTTGAGGCCAAAGTCGATTTTCCTATGTATTTTGGAATATTTGTGGAATTTTTGAAATATTTATGCTATGATCGGATTATAACGACGGATATTAGGTTACTCTTCCGGATAATTGATGTCTATTTTATATTAATTTGGTCTGGTCTATATGATTCTTGGATAATTGGTGTGCATTAAATTCGTATGTGCATATTTGGTCTATGTGATTCTTGGATAATTGGTGTGCATTATATATTTGGTCTATGTGATTGTTGGATAATTGGTGTGCATTATATATTTGTTTGGTTTATGCATATTTTTGCGAACAGGAAAAGCGCTGTAATTTTTTTTTCAAAATATTCTCAGTTAGCGACGGACTTGGGACCGTTGTGCGACGGATATTACCAGTTTCTGACTACTTGTCGACGGCTAATCCGTCGCTAACTGGAGATTTGAAAATATTTTCAAGTAGCGACGGGTGGTCGACGGAATATCCGTTGGCATGGCATATAGTTCGACGGAATAGCGACGACCTATCCGTCGCCCTTGTTCTGGAAATACCAAGAATTTCCAGAACATGGTCGACGGATAATCCGTCCGTATTCCGTCGACAGATATCGACGGAATAGCGACGACTGTTCCGTCGCCATGGTGCTGGAAATGACAAGAATTTCCAGAACCTAATCGACGAATTTTCCGTCAGAAAACCGTCGCTAATCCGTCCTTTGTTATCGAAGGCGTCGACGGATTAGCGACGGCATGATACACTCTGATACGCTATTACGACGGGTTACCGACGGAACTTTACGTCGCTATTGTCTACACAGTTCAGTACTTAATACTTGAAATGGACGATAGTCCGTCGGAAAGTCGTCGCTAATGCTTCGTATTGTTAAGTCGACAAAACGTCGCTATTCCGTCGCATGACGACTACGTAGCGACGGACAGTTATTAGCAACGAGCTGATTGCCGACGGATTTTTTTGGCCAAAACCCGTCAGTGATCGGTCGCTAATGGAAAGTCCCGTCGGATTGGCGACGGATAGGGCCGTCGCTAAATCGATAAATTTTGGTAGTGAATAGACTAGGTTTCATAAAATTTTATAAAATTTTTTTTTAAAACAAAGACACATTTTGGAAAGAAAAAAAATTAACGTTCCAATCTGAAAAAAAAATGATAGCTTAACTGATGAATTTGATAGCTTAATTGATGATTTGCTTGTAAAAATGATAAAAACAAATTTATTTATGTGAAAAAATAATTCAGACTCTAAATTTTTGTCCTAGGCCCCAAAAATTATAGGACCGGCCCTGTTAGAGATTGTACAGTTTTGATCTGATTTTCTAGTGCTTTTAAATTTTGTATGTACCTACATCCGCAATATAGTAGTTCTATAATATATTAAGTAGGGGTAGTATGATAATTATAATATAGTGATCTTCATGTCTATAAATAGGATTCATGTTAAAAATAAAACATGCATGTAGGTTGAGTACCCAAAAAAAAAAAAATTGAATTGTTGTTGGGTTGATTGGGTTGAAATAGCTTTTCATGTATGATTACAGTAGACCGGCATTGTTAAGATAATGGCTTAAAAAGATAAATATTAAGGGCATTATAAGAATTATTAATGGACAATATAATTTTTGGTAGACTTGTTTACGGTATCAGTCGATATCGATATATCGATATCGATATCATTTGGCATGTTCCGAATCGAAACTGACCAACTGACCGACACCAACATTAGAGGTTTTTTTTCGGTCAATTCGACAAAAAAATTGAAAAGACTAATCAACAAGGGAGTAAAAATATAATAAAATTGTAAAAGAAAAAAACTTATCTATCACATGTAAACCAATCGACAAGGGTTACAATTATTTTATTCAATTTTAAAACTATTAAAAAACAATACTTAAGATACTTAAAATTATGCCTAAATGTATAAGATATATTTTCTAAAATGTTAATTATTTATTAACAATTATTTGTTTTCGATACCAAAAAATTTGATACTCCGATCCAAAACCGTCGATATTACCGCCAATCCCGATCGATACTCATAGGAATGGCCCGATACTGATTCGCGAACCTACAATTAGGTCTACCAAATTTTGGTAGTCTTGTGCATTAGGGATGAGCATTATTCGGTCTTGGACCAAAAATCGAATCGAATCGAATAAGAGATTCCAGGAAAAAAAATCGGTTCGGTTTCGATTTTGAATATACTAATTCTATTTAGTTCAAAATCAAAAATTGAATAAGACTTATAAAATTATGTAAATACTCTCAATATGTATATTTTATGATTAAAGATATGTATACTTTGAAAACATCTATGTGTGTGTGTTTGAAGTCCAACTTTAATAATTTAATCACAATTCCTACTTTGGACATAATTGTAAAATAAAAAAATGTGTATATATAAATAATAATTGCTAATATAATTTAATCACAATTCCAACTTTGGATCGGACCTAATAAACAATAGAAATAGCCAACCTAACAAACCAAATACACTGAATCGATACTTCGTTTCTGTTTTGATTTTGTTTAATTATGGTTCGATTTAGGTTTTGGATATTTAGAATTTCGGTTTATTCAGTTTTGACTATTTTTGCTCGGTCGAAACCGAATGCTCAACCCTATGTGCATATCTCGGACTGCCAAAATTTTGACAGTCTTGAAAAAAAAATAGTAGTAATCAAAATTTAAGAGTTATGTTTATAACAACAATTGTAATTTTTTGGCATTTCTCTACATATTCATAACTGTCAAAATTGTGTTTCTCATAATAAATTTTGTAGTGTCCTTAATATTTGTTCTTAAAAATGGTTGTAGTTAAATAGTAAGATTATTTATAAGGGCACATCAAAAGTTGATCATGGATAGCCAGGATTGGAGGTAGTCCAGGTTTGAGGAAAATTTATTCAGGACATCCCATTTTCTTACTCATTGGGTTGTTCCAACCCCACACCCCCCTCCAAATCCAAATTTTTTTCAAAATTTCACTATCTCTTCCAAAACTCTAGCTTTCTTCTTCTTCTTCTTCTTCACCATTTCCCACTCCCCAAGCTATACATCTTCATCTTATTCTCCATTATTTTTTCACTTTAAACTCTAGTTTCTTCTCCATCGTTTTCATCAAACCCTAGTTTTCTTCTCCACAATTTTTATTCTCATCATTTTCATTCCTCACAAAAAATACATGAAAATAAACCCTAACATGTTTATTTCATTCTTTCTCACAAAAATGCTGAAAATAAACCCTAAAATGTATATTTCACTCTATTATCAAGATGGAAATAAACCCTAACATATGTTTTTTCATTCGACCATTTCGATTTTAGGACTGCCACAATTCCTGGCAGTCCTCAATACTTCTAAGACTGCCAGAAATTGTGACAGTCCTGCTGTACAGCAAGTTCCTTTAGAACTGTCATAATTTCTGGCATTCCTTAATACTTCTAGGACTGCCAGAAATTGTGGCAGTCCTGTTGTACAACAAGTCTCTTTCAGGACTTCTACAATTCCTGACAGTTCTCAATACTTCTAGGACTGTCAGAATTGTGGCAGTCCTGATATGGACTTGTTGTACAGCAAGTCCATTTCTTCTAGAATTAGGATTTCATTTATAATTTCTTTTACAACTAGCGTTTCATCCATAATTTTTTCTATTAATGAAGAAAAATTGATTAATAGATTAATATATTTGATAAGTCAATTTCTTCTGCAACTAGGGTTTCATCAATAAACTAGGGTTTGGAGACAGAAATATGAGAAATTAGAAGAGAGCAAAAAAAAACCTAGGGTTTGGAGAAGGAGAGATTCTTTTTGTTTTTCTTTATTCTTCTTCTTGTTCTTGTTCTTGTTCTTATTTCTTGTTATTCTTCTTCTTGTGAGAAAGTTGTTCTTCTTCTTATGAGGAAGGAGAAGAGCAAAAAAAAATGACTTATATACTTACATTTGGACTAGCCCTGAGAAAGTTTTTCAATGGCAAACTTGTATATAAACCAAAGTTAGATTTAGGCTAGCCCTGATCAACTTTTGATGTGCCATTATAAATAATCAATAGTAAGTAGTTCGTGGATATGTATGTGCGCGAGTACAAGTAACACTCCTCGAGTTCTATGATGCGGTGTGCTTGAGTGAAACGAGCCGAACCCCAAGCCAGTTAGCAAGCAAGCAAGCACCTATATCAGAACTTCGTCGATCCTCTTCCTTCTCCAGCAAAAATTAGAGAGAGAGAGAGAGAGAGGAGAGGAGGAGATGACGGAGTCGATGATAAGGAAGAAGCCCGGCCGAAAGATGTCGGTGAAGGAGATGCCGGTTGTCTAGAATGGGTTCCATCCGGGCGGCTTCGCCCCCGTCCGGCCACATGGGATCCCCAGTAAAATTCCAGTAAACCTTTTTTTATTTGGAGTTAAATATTTACTTATTTGATGAAGTATAGTTGGTGCCTAAAAATTTCATACATAACAATATTTGAAAATTACAACCCATTGTGCATCAATCCATAGATAACTTTGCAGTCCCTTTAAAAAAATTATTTAAAAAAATTTATTTTAAAGAAAAAAATTAATACTAAAAATAAAATAAAATTATTAGTTTTTAGGCTCTAACTAAGCTTTCTTATTGTTACATCAGAGTTTTTTTTTTTAACGAATGATGTAGTTAAATATTTTGAAAGTTTGAAAACTAATTGTGAGATGTATTTTTTATTGTATAAAAATAGTACTATTTTATATTATAATATTCAAAAGAAAATTGTAGTCATTAATTTCAAACTATTTTACGATTGTGTCCCAGTGGATTGCAATCCTGGATCCGCCACTTTCTTTGAGGCCTTCTTTTGGGGCATGTCAGAAAGGGCAACAACATCTGCAGGTACCAATCCCCCCTTCCCTAACTATCCTTATTAACGGTACCGTGGCATAGCCATAACAGATCACCGGTTTGACGAATGATCCAGTTGACGCAAAGTGTACTTCTATCAATATCCGATCAAGTTGTTACATACTTCGAGACTAGGAATGGCAATATCCTCCCGAATCCGACGGGGACCCAATTTTTTTATCCGATGAGGACGGGTTTGCAGATTTAAAACGAGGATGGGGATGACAAAAAAATTTGATCGGATTCTAGAACGGATATGGGTATAGTACTCCCCGTCCCGATAAATATCCAACCCCGATTACTTATACTCATATCCATATTTGTAACCCATTGGAAATGGTATGCTCTCTTGATCTAGCTAGTACTATATATATTTATTTTATGAAAACCATTATTTACATGCCTTGTACTCTTTTTTGAATGAGAATAATTTTTTTAAGCTTATAATGTACAAAAAAAAATTGTTAACCGAACAAGAGACGGAGACGAGAAAATTTGGTCTCGAAAGTACTAACGGGACGGGGATGGAGAATACACTGTTTAACGGGGATAGGAATGGAGGTAAAAAATTGAACCCCGGCGGAGAACGGAGACGGAAATGGGGATTTAACCACTACTGAAGAACGGAATTGAACCCCGACGGAGAACGGACACGAAAATGGAGATTCAAACACTACCCAAGAGCGGAAATAGGAAATATAGTCTCCGACCCATATCCGCTCCTTTGCCATCCCTATTAAAGACCTAATCTAATATTGTCTCCCAGCCCAGGTAGAGACATTAATTGTTGTTGAAGAAAGTTTCACAGTCGAAAATTACCTACGTTTATTGCACAGTGCTAGAGAAATATTCATGGGCTATCTGCTTTCTTTCTACTTAATAGCCTGTCTGGGCTGTTGCAAAAAATATTGCACATGTTACACATGTTAAATATACGTAGCATATATTAAACTGGAAATTACTTAGAAACCCAATTTCGGAGTTGATTCATATGAAAAACCCACTCGCAGGATAGGTTTTATGAAATGCCCAGAATTATATATTTCCACGTTAACTATTCTAAGATTCTCTTTAGATGCTTTGTATTTACAAAATTGTCATCTTTATAATATCATAACTACCCTTCGCACAAACTCAGATTTGGATTACGATTTTCGTCTTCTTCTTCTTCTTCACGAGAGATCTGAATTCCATTGCTCTCATCTTCAGCAGAGATCACAAAGATCGTTCGTAGTTCACTGTGCTTTTCTTCAGTCGAACTCCGATCATCGCTCATCATCATCATCATCGTGGAGAGATTTGAAGTTTTTCGACGATTAGGTTAATTGTGGAGAGAAGATTGTCTTCTTCTTTTCCATAAGAGTTAGCATCGTTTTGAAAGAAAACGAAAACTCTTGAATTTTTGTTCATGACAATTTTTTTCCACAAAAAAAATAAAAAATTAGGTTTTAGGTTTCTGTCGACTGTTCTCCATCTTCTTCGTGCTAAAACCACGGAGAATAACCTTATCCATGTCAAAATGATGGAGAATGGTCATTCTTCTTGTCAAAATAACGGAAAATGGCCATTCTCCGTGTTAAAACCACAGTGATAAAATGACTGAGAATGGCCATTCTCCGTGTTAAAATGACGAAGAATGACCATTCTCTTTGTTAAATTGACAAAGAATAGCCATTCTCCGTGTTAAATTGACAAAGAATAGCCATTCTTCGTGTTAAAATGACGGAGAATGGCCATTCTCCGTCAATTTAACAAGGAGAATGGTCATTCTCTGTAGCTTTCCTTCCCAAAAATTTACAATATTTTATTATTAATTATTTTATTTAAATGATGATTTTTAGATTTTATAAATAATTAATTATTGGCTTATTGAATTTTGTTATTATTTTATTGAGGTTATATAATATTAATATTATTATTATGGTTATTACATATAGATTATTTATTATTAATAGTTATCATCATTTTATCCTTTATCAAAAGATATAGGTGTATATATAAATGAATAATATATATGGGTAGTTGTATACATAAATATAGGAGAGTGATTATATAAATGAATATTAAATATGTGTATGTGTATTAATATATAAATATATATTAAATATGGGTGTATGATTATGTAAATAGAAATATACATTTATAAATGAGGATACATATATAATATATATTTATGTGTGTATGAATATAAGAATATAAAATATATATGGGAATATATATAAATATATATATATATATATATATATATATATATATATATATATATATATATATATATATATATATATATATGATAGTGTGTATATATATAGGTATAAATATATATAGGTGTATATAATACGTGTGAATGTATGTGGGCTTGTATATATAAATATATGCGTGTATCTGTATATATGTAAATAAATAGGTGTATATATATATATAATGGCATATATAACTAAATATGTCTATATATATAATTGTTTATATATAAATAGATATATATATATCTTTAGTTATTTTTTTAATACAAAAGAACTAGAATTGGAAATGGGAAAAGAAAAAAGAAATGGAAAGAGAGAATGAATAAACAAGAGAAGCAGTAGAAGCAACAATCCCTTTCCTTCGGATTAAAACCGAGAGCACCCCAGCACTTCACCCAATGAGTAGCTAAGCCAAAATTCCTCAGCCTCCTATTTTACATATATAAACATAGAGATCGGAAGAGAGAAGCAATAGCTTCCCGACCCGGCCCAGGAACAACTCCCCCACATCCCCAAACCGAACTAGTTCTCAGCCTGGCTGAAAACAGCTCCCAAACCCGACCTGTGAGTCCCTAGCCAGCTCGGCCCAAGGCTAGCAGCCAGCAGGCAAACCCAACCTGTGAGCTCACCCGAGCAGCAGTTTCAAACTCGGCCCACACCCGAGCGGAAGTAAATCCCACAGAACCCGCGCGTATATATTGACCGTTCGGAGTATTCTTTCGAGAGAGAAACCCTAACCCTGTGCGCCAAAGGACCGCCACCACGACTCCTAGTCGCGCGCGCCACCAGGGGCGGCCACCCCGGACCTCCGCGCGCCACCCTTGGCCCGCCGTCGGCCGGTCGACCATACGCGCGCGCGGTTAACAGAGGGCAACGGCAGCAGCAGGGTGCGAGGAGACCGATTTTGCGATCACTTCTCGTCGCGCTCGGTCGACCAATGGTCGAACCGTCTTCGTAGGTTTGTCGACAACCTTACCCTTAATAGTTTCCTTCGAATAGTTTGGATTAATTCGCTTCATGCGCATCGCAAATCGACTCCCAAAACTGGGAAAAATCTCGATTTCCACGATATAGAAACTGCCCCAACGTCCGAGGTTTGCGGTCGATTTGTGACCATAACATCGCGAGTTTTGGAAAACAGTTTGAACAGACTTCTAGACAACCTAACCAAGATGGAAACTCTTCTTTTAGAATAAATTCTTGTTGATTAATTGTTGTTTAAAATTAGGGTGAAGTTGACGAAAAATCTGTTTTCAAAATATTGAAATCGCTCCACACGACGTGCGTCACGCCAATCCGGACGACGTGGTCGTGAACCGAAAGCATCGAAAGCTGCGTAATGGCTTAGTGGTCGTGTGGGCTTTAACGGAATTCAAATTGGTCGCGTGTGCGCGACGAATTTGATGCGTATCCGTCGAAATTCACCGTATCGTGCACTTTGCAAATTCTCCAATTACTTTGTGCACGCTCATCAGATCAAGACGAAACTTGCGCCAACAGAACCGTATCGTTTTTCTGGTCCTGCATGCCAAGTTTGGTCCGATTCTGAGACCATTGATAAAATTGTCGTTTTGCGGGCCCCACGGTCCCACTCAACGGGCGATTATGTGCACGGCCCGCCGGAATCCAACTTTGGACATACGGTTGGATTTGTATCGGAAAACTGAATTTGTAGACATGTAGTTTGACGACTTTAGAGACCGTTGACTTTGGCACGCTTTTTGGTGCAAAGCGGGTCCAACGGTGGACATCGATTTTGCGCGAAATTATCGTTTTGCCCCTGTGTCCAGAATTGGACGTAAGGACAGGCAATCCTAGCTAATTTGACTATTCTGAGATCATTGGTAATGTTTATTTCAGCTTTCGGGGACTGTTGTACAGGTTTTGACTATAGTGGCACATTGAGTAGTTCAGATTGTCGGTTTCACCAGCAAAGGACCACAGGCGAGTACAGTTTATTGTCTGCATTTTGATATTGATTTTTACTATACTTCATTGATTAGTCATTGGTTATGTGATTTTTATACTCTATTATAAATTGTTGAGTCGGGAATGAGAAGTACCAAGGATTTGTGATCCGACCATAGACAGTGTTTATTTTCATGCAGTAGACATCGTAGACAGTGCTTACTTTTCTGCAAGTAGACATCGTAGACAGTGCTTTCTTTTCTGCAAGTAGACATCGTAGACAGTGCTTACTTTTCTGCAAGTAGACATCGTAGACAGTGCTTATTTTTCTGCAAGTAGACATTGTAGACAGTGCTTATTTCCTGCAAGTAGACATTGTAGACCGTGCGGTGTAGTGGCCCAGACTGATCACATATCAAAGGTACTTCTAACAGTTGGGGAAGTATTTTGTGTCTATTTATTTGCTATTGGTTTTCTGTATTTTCTGTTTATTTTCAAAACTCATAATTGATGTCTAACCTTTGTTTTATAGTCATCTTCTTTATTTGAAATTGCATTCAGTGAATTGTGCTCGTTCCATTCCTGACTGGAAACCAACATTTTCAGGTTAGCCGTGGATTCACTTAGCTTGGGGAGTGACGGAAATACTTGCAGACAAAGGCCTAGAAACTAGCTAGATAGATGAATTGTAGTCTTTCCATATTTGTACAAGTTTATATTTTTCTACAAATGTAAAACTTGTGAACTTTATAAATTAAATTAAAGTTGTGAATGAGCATTGTTTGTGATTTTGATCTTCATGGCCGTGACAGCGTTCTACCGCCGACACTGCGGCGTAGGCTGGCTTGGACACGTCTCGTATCCGTTTAAAAAAAAATGGGTGCGGGTCGTGACATTCTCCGTGTTAAATTGACGGAGAATGGCTATTCTTTGTCAATTATCCTTGTTAAATTGACAAAGAATAGCCATTCTCCGTGTTAAAATGACGGAGAATGACCATTCTCCGTGTTAAATTGACAGAGAATGGCTATTCTCTGTTAATTTAACAAGAAGAATGACCATTCTCCGTGGTTTTAGCACGGAGAATGGCCATTCTTCGTGCTTTTAGCACGGAGAATGACCATTCTCCTGCATTTTGTCCAGTTGAAACTTTGAAGGGCCATAACTTTTGACTGGGAGATCGAAACGAGGCCCGGTTTGTCGCAAAAGGAGCGTATTTTCGAGGAGCCGGAGATTAACGATTTTGTCGTTAGTCGACCTTCTGAAATTTTAGAATCGCAAAAAATGATGTTTGGATCTCCGTTTTAACAGTTTTACTGTTTGTCCGTCTTTCCGAAATTTTTCGATGAGTTTTTGAAGTAAGGTTTGAAGATTTTCGAGGAGAAAACCTAGATTCGAAACTGAGCGACGTATGGAAGAAGAGGAAGTATCGAAATATTTTTTTTTTTAAGAGTAGGGTTCGGGTGTGTTTTCAATAAATTAGAAGGACAAAAAGGTCATTCAGAACCCCCTTTATATATTTTTCGCTAATTCTGGGCACGCGATGAAATGTTATTTTGCGGTGGATTTTTCATAAAACTTTTACAATTTTTGGACATTTCATAAATTTTTCCTATATTAAAGGCTGTAGGTTCTAATTTTGTTACTGATGTATTTTTTCCACTTGAGCCAATAGTTAATAGATATTGTTATTTTGTCTGGGCTTTATTTCTCTATCAAGACCTCTTTCGTTTGGCACTCGGGCTTCCAAATAATCACGATGCTGCTTCTTCTTCTTCTTTTTTAATGTATCTTTTTTTCAAGTCGGACCGTGACCGAAAGCCAACCAGTCATTCGAGGAAAGGTTCGAATCCGAGACCTACGCACGATGCTTTTATTTTGGACTTTATGGACATCCACCATTTTACCTTGAACATTGAAAGAAGCAAATGGTATCTTTCATCTTGAGGTCTTTATGCAACTAGGGACAATTTGGTTGCACAGTGTAAAAAAGTGTAAAAATAAAAAAATGCTCGCGTATGCATAAATTGCGATTTTCAAAAATGTTTGGTTAATGGAATTAAAAAATATGGAAGTGGAGGAAGAAAAAGACTTTCGTTGTTTAGATGGTTGTTGAAAGTGAAGAAAAAATAAGTTCGATTGTCTGGATGGTTGCTGATAGGGAATAACAAATGAGTTTTTTTTTTATGGTTATTAAAAGTGGAAAAAGAAATAGTTTTAGAGTGTGTAACTAAATAACTATTCTTTTTCTTTCCTAATTTTTTTGTTAACTTAGTACTTTTTCTCTCATTTCCACCCACTATTATTGCAAAATGGAGTGCGGTGAAACTAGAATCATGAAGGGTAGGGAAGACATGAACTGTCCACCATCACGCCATTTATTTTTTCACACTTTCAACTTTCGAGCTAAACGTCTGAACTCCCACAAAATTCAGTCACTTTTCAATTTTTCCACACTTTCAAGAAATTTGCTTGCAGCCAAACAGCCCCCTTAGTGCACTCGCCTTATTCATATACAATGTCCTGCGGTTTCTGATGATTTTTCTGTGACCAAATGTTATGGTCAATGCATGGCCAAAACAGAACGAAAGAGAGGGGTCCTAGTCTAGGTTAGTGTGCTGGGTTCATTTATTGTATACTGATCCTAGTGGTAGTGTGTGAAAAATTATTGGATGGTCCGGCCTGACCACGTAAGTAATCCGGCCACTAATTTTTTGATACTTGGCATAATCCATTATATTACTATATTTTTTTTTCTTTTTTAGGTCAATTCTTTTTAATGTTTTGAAAGAAAAAAAATCTATATTTTTTATTATATGCCAAGTAAATTTTTATATATTAAATATATTTTTTATAATTCTTTGAATTTTTAAGTCAAATAATATGTCAAGTGTCAAGAAATTAGTTGCCGGACTTACCATTCATCATTACCACGTGGTGAGGTCAGATTATTTAATAATTTCTCGTAGTGTGGGAGGCCATTCAGACATAGATCTTGGGTTCGAATCTTCCATCGGATGGCTGATTGGCTTATATAACAACGACTCGACTTAGAGAAAGGACGCCTAAAAAAATATCAGAGACCTGGAATAAGGCAGATTTTGTTATTGAATATGACAGAAAGTGCTGTTTCAGCAGATATTGATGCAAACACAGTGTCTCTATATTTGCGTTAATCTGGATTCAGATTTCGGATATGACTAGAAAGAACGCACCATAAATTGCCTACAAGGGTCAGGAGATCAGACGAATCACATAACACTTACACTTCTAAACAACTTCAAATATTATGGTAACATTCCATATTAGTCGTATTATTTCTTATATTCTATAGGGACCATGTTGCTTGCAGTCATGTTAAACAACTTTAATTTTGGAACAAATAACTTTTTTTTTGTTTTTTTTTAGCACTCTGTTGTTGATTCTCTCCTTTGATTTTCCAATCTATAATATAAAGCACAGTAAATTTTTGGTCCGACTCATGTGTTTTGATTCAACGATGATGAAAGGACTAAATTGTCCCTCTCTAAAACTCAATTTTGTTTTTAGATTATAGACAACCCACTGTTTTTGTTTCTACCACATAAATAAAAGGACAAGTTGTCCCAACTTCTCCCTCACGATCATCCCAACATCCCAACTTCTTTCTCACGTCCCTCCGAACGGCGGCGGAGGCGGCGGCAGCAGAGCCTCCCCTCCGCCGCGGAGAACCAGAACTCCAGCTTCGCCGTGAGTCTCGACCCGCAGCACGAACCGGAGCAGCCGGCGGCAGTGAGGTTATTACGGAGGATCTCTGGGAGGTATTCTCCGGCAGGAGAGAAGTCACTCGACCCTTCTCCAAGTGGTGGTCCAGTCAGATCAGTTTCCGGGAAGAAAAAATAGCACAGGTGGAACGACCTTCGGCCGTCAGACCTGTTGTTCGTATCCGTATTATTATAGCACGGGTTATCCACTAGTATTCTAATAACGGAGGGAATTAGAGTCGTTCAACGTGACTTATTTGTTCCAAAATAAAAAATAATATATGCCTTATTTGTTCCAAAACAAGTCTCCTTTATCACTCGTTGACCTCAAATTATGGTCTAAAGGGTGATGTGGCTCTTTTGTTATGTGACATTAATAATTATGATGTACGTAGAAATATTTACCAACTAATATTCTACTTATATATTAATTTCAGATGTGCTTAACTGCAGGTTTTGCATGAGCTTCTCTACGGATCGGCATTGGGCCGGGCCGGCCGTCCAAGTCCATAAAGTACGCACTCGGGTCGGACATGGACCAATTTTTTTTTGTCCTAAAATTTTTTTTGGACCGGATCGAACTGGACTTAATTATTATTTATAAAATCCACGTCCACCCACAAGATTCGAATTTTTCGGACCAAGTCAGATCAGGCCGGACTTAATTGTTATTATAGGTTATAGTTGCACTTGGATTGAGGAGTCCTGGACAAGTTTGTTCTATATTAACTCTTTGACGTATTGATAATAGGTATACATGTATGCATACTATCAAGAAGGCTAGTAATGATGCTAGTACTGATATCTCGACATGTTAATAGATTGATTGTATTGTGGATGAATGGACTCGCTTATACGGCGTGGCATGGACATTGAGATCAAACCAGAGGGCATGAATAGACATGCTCTATGACCAGGTCGGTCAACCGGCCGAAAGTTCGGATTTTCGATCAGGACATTATATTTGCCATAAATAGTGGGAATTATCCAAACTGAAGTATTGTCAGACTGATGACTGAGCCAGCCAGTAAGGTGCTGCTGGATGTCGAGCAAACTCATGTCAATATTATTCATATAAATTCTTAAGGGGGCGTTTGGTATGCAGAATACTATATAGTCGAAAATTCTATATTTCCGGAAATCAAATTCCAAGGAATTAAATTCCCTGAAAAATTACATTTCCATGTTTGGTGACAATATAAATATTCCCGGAAAAAAATAAAAAATAATAATAACGAAAAAATAAACAAATATAAAAAAAATCGATAAAAACGACAAAAATAGGTAAAAACGACAAAATAACAAAAAAGACAAAAACGATAAAAAACGACAAAAACGATAAAAAAACGCCAAAAATCGTTTAAAACGCCAAAAATGACCAAAAAACGAACAAAAATGTATAAACGACAAAAAATAACAAAAAAGGGGTAAAAACGACAAAAATAACCAAAAACGACATAAATTCGGTAAAAATGACAAAAAAAAACTAAAATGCGGCAAAAAACGACAAAGAACAACAAAAAATGACAAAAAATCGGTTAAAAACGAAAAAAATCGGTTAAAAACAATAAAAATTCGGTTAAAACGACAAAAAATAACCAAAAAGCGACAAAAATGAAAAATAATCGATAAAATGACAAAAAAGGACAAAATCGGTTAAAACGAAAAAAAAATGACAAAAAATCGGTTAAAACGACAAAAAATGACAAAAAGTCGGTAAAAAACGACAAAAAAAGGTTAAAACAACAAAAAATCGGTTAAAACGACAAAAAATAACAAAAAAGCGACAAAAGCGAAAAAAAAAATCGACAAAAAATCGGTTAAAACGACAAAAAATCGGTTAAAACGACAAAAAATAACCAAAAAGCGACAAAAACGACAAAAAATCGGTAAAAGCGACAAAAATGACAAAAAATGCCATAAAATCAGTAAAAATGACCAAAAAGCGACAAAAATGACTAAAAACGACCTAAAAACGACTAAAGATCGGTAAAAACAACAAAAAAGTTACAAAAATGACAAAAAATCGCTTAAAACGACAAAAATTGACAAAAAACGACAAAAAGGACAAAAATTGAGTAAAAACGACAACAAATAATCAAAAAGTGACAAAAAAAGACAAAAAATGGGTAAAAACGACAACAAATAATCAAAAAGTGACAAAAATGGGTAAAAAACGACAAAAAAATCGCTTAAAATGACAAAAAATTGGTAAAAACGACAAAAAATGACAAAAAAGCGATAAAAACGACAAAAAAAAGAAAAAATGTTCAAAACTAATCAAAATTGATCAAAAAAGAAGAAAAAATTTAGACAATTTTTTTTTTCCCGGACAAAAAAAAAATACCCACCTATTCTCCAGGGATAGAATTCCCATATTTTGTGGGAAAACTATTTACCCGGGTATTTATAATTTCCGGAAATAAATTTTTTATAAGCCAAACAAACGTGGTAATAGATTCCCATCTTAAATTTTTCCGGAAATAAAAAAAAATACCGGTACCAAACGCCCCCTAAGAGTTTGATCTGTATGTTGTAACTGAAAGATCTAGTAGCATTATGCACGATGTACTGACATGGTGAGTCACTTTGATGTGCAATTTCTGAACTTTATTAATCCATCTCGAGTAGGGATTATCATTTGGCCTTGGACCGGACTCGGACGAATGTATAGTCCAAGTTTGTATCGGCCGGATCTCGGACGGACGGATGCATAGCTCAAGTCAGGTCCTATACTAATATAGATTGGGTCGGGCTACCCTAATGACCAGACTATATCGGGCTTTGGCCCATCGGGTCGGACGGATTTTTCGGACGTCCATGGACTTCGAGCCAAATAATGATCCCTAAGCTTGTGTGCAATTTAAGACGGTTGGTAGTTTTTGTGTCAACAATCGTTTTCTCTATCTGACCTTTGAAGAAGATATTGTTAGAAAAACTTATAGGCCAGAGGAAAACTATCCACAGTCACTCTTCACCGACTATAGACATATTCTCTTCCATGTAGGGGTGAGCATATAACGGTTGAAAACCGAAAACCGAACCGAACCGAACCGAAATATGACAAACGGTTCGGTTTTCCGGTTTTCGATTCGGTTTACGGTTTAAAATTTTGAAAATTTGAAATAACGGTTCGGTTTTCGGTTCTTCATCCGAAAACCGATTTAGATTTAGTAATTTATCAAACTATCCACAATATACATATACTAATGTTTATTAACTCCTAACTGAGCGCACTCTCTTCTCCTATTCTATGTCGGTGCTTCTTTGAGCACTCTCTCTATCTACCATCAATCTATATATACTAATATCTTTCACTCTATGTAATATAACAATTCATAAATACAATAATGTCATATATTTTTTAAAAATTTGTTATTTAAATAGGCTCATTTTGCTAAAAACTTAAAAGCCATGCACATTGGCCCATGAAATCGAACCGACCGAAAACCGAACCGACCGAAAACCGAACCGAATTAATTCGGTTCGGTTTTGTTCGATTTTTTTAAAAACGGTTCGATTTTCGGTTTTGAGAAATACGATTTACGGTTATTTCGATTTTCACATATTCGATTCGGTTTGAACCGAACCGAACCGATGCTCACCCCTACTTCCATGTGGCTTTACTTCCTCCTACAAACCAGCAATCATGCACATTTTCGAAGACCATGGCTGCATTAAACAAAGTTGCTACTCATGCATGCATTAAACAAAGTAGAGCTACTCATTTTTCAATGTCCCATAACCCAATGCATGCATTAAATAGAGTAGATGCTCATGTTTTCCTCCATGTAAATTTTTTCCCTCCTTGCAACCTATATTACAATTCCTTTCTTGATAGCCAAATCTTTTAATAGAAAACTTAACACTATTATATACAACAAATTGAAAAAAAATGAAGAATGAAACCCCAAGCCTATTGTTATCTTGTGCAAGTAATAACTAAAGTTTAAATTTGAAATTTGAACTAGAATATTCAGATTCATCAATAACAATTTAAATAAGTACATTACAACCCTCTATTTAACAAAAAAATTGAATAACTACTTCAAAGTTAACATAATAATCTTTTTTTTTTCAGATCTCCACACCTGAAATAAAAAAGCAAGAAATTAAAACATTAGAGATACTAGCTACCAATTTAAATTTGTGTAAAATTATAGTAAAGTAGAAGATATAACATACTAGTCATTATCTATTAATTTCCATACCTTAAAATATTTTCCAAAATGTAGAATTGCAACCATATTTCTGCAAATTGTGATCAAACACATATGCACTTACACCTAAACTCAAGAGAGATATAGACATAGAGTAATTATAATTACGTACATTCTAAAATTTTAATATACAAAAAAAGAAGAAGAAGTTCATCTTCTTTTATGTGCACCATTTTCTAGTTGAAGTTGACTAAAATGACCATGTCCTTGTGATGCATAGAACCTTTGATATGGAATACCAGTAGTTGATGCAATTGGATTCATCTGCATGTTCACCTTTAAAATAAAAAGTAAATTAAACCTACTTTTAGAAGTTTCATTCGTCAATAATAACAGTTATAACATTCTTATACCATATATTTTAGAGATCCTTGGGTGTGTGGAGCATTGTCAAAAATTCCATTCTTTGAACTTTCAAATGGGGGATAACAATGGAGTTGGTAATTTAGTACCACATCGGATAGACGGTGGAATCATGTGGTGTAGATAATTGGGATTGGCTTACATGAGAATTCTCTTTTAAGGCATATGGTCCAATTCAATATCGTACCTCATGGACCAACTCTGGTTCGGGTCACACCGCGTCCCAACAAGTGGTATCAAAGCCAATGGTTACGGGGCTGTCTTGAGCGGCTAAAATTGGTTCGAGACAGATGGTGCTGAGCGTTTATGCACATACACGAATATACGGGCTCTCTTCTCAAGGTGGAGTAGGAGCATAAACTACACGAATTGGCTTCAGAGGTGGGTTTGACGAGCCCGAGGTGCAGCAAGACGTTGTGGTTGGCACACCAATGGTGGTGTGGATGAACATGTCGGTTTGATTTTGTGGTCGAAGAGATGACAATATGTTGGATCTCCTGGTTGTTCGGTTAGCGGGAACGAGCAAAGGTAGCCAGAGTATGCTAAAGGTGTTCGGCTAGCGGGAACGAACAAATGGTAGCCGAGTGTGCTAGGTTGTTTGGTTAGCATAAATGAGCTAAGGTAGAGATTGTTGGGTTGTATCTCGTTTCCGGTGGAGCGCTCAAATTGGGGGGGGGGGGGGGGGGGGGGGGGGGGGGTTTAACAATAAAGTTGGTAGTTTAGTCCCACATCGGTAGGCGGTGGGATCATGTGGTATAGATAATTGGGATTTGTTCAGGCCTTATATGAGAATTCTCTTTTAAGGCATACGGGCTCAATTCAATATCGCACCTCATGGGCCAATTCCGATTCGGGTCGCACCGCATACCAACACACTTTAGAATTATTAACCAGTATCCTTGGGCATGAAGGTTCTATTTGATTATTTGGCTCTTCAACAACCTACACAAGTGTAATTTGTAAGCAAAAGAAAACAAGACTACAAAAAATGATAAAAGGATAAAACATAAATTTATATACTAACCTGTTTTGACTTTTTGTCTTTTCTTTGAATTTTTTTTCTATTCCAGTTTGAATTCTCTTAGGAGCCCATTTTGTGTTTGACACTAGTGGGTCAAGCACTTGTATCGCACCAGATATGTTCTTGTCAGTAACATTGCGAGTATCACATTGAGTTTCTTCTGAACTTTTGAACGACTAATTTGTCTTTTCACATTTTTTTCAAGGCTTCTTTCATTGCAAGATATGCAATTTCAAAACTTTCTTATGATATTGACCCCTCCTTACTCAGCTTGGTGGCTGCTTGAAACAATTCATCAAAACCTTGCTTCTTATATTGGACATCAGTTGAAATTTGTTGTGTGGTATAGACGCTTTTGAAATTTCTAGTACATCGCTCTAATATATATTTAGAGGGAATTTAAAAAATACCCAAAGACTGAGGTGCAAGAATAGCATGTTTGCAAAGAAACCCGCTGTACTCAAATAAATGACAACCACGATAAATCTCATCTGTACTTGCATCACATACTACCTTGAAGTTATAACTTTTTTAAAGGTACGTAACTTCAAAAGTTTGGATTATATTGTCAGCTTTCACCTTTTTAGAAAAACATCATGCAGATCCTACAACTTGAAACTTTTTTAAAATTTCATGTGTGTAAATTTTGGACATTTGTCTTTCAAAAGGTGATCGAGACTTCAAAGCAGGTTGTTTGTGCAATGTGATAAAGTTTGCTTGAGCTTCCTTTTCTTGTCTGTCTTGTAGAGCCAGTTGTATTGTTCTACAAACTCTTTCAAACTAGTCTTCTTGTTTACATTTGTCAAAAAAAGAGTATGTTTTCGGACCGTTGAGTTTGTAGACATTCCACGAAAAATGTTTCTCTCATGTAAGTTGGCATGCACCCAATATGAACGATCTTTAAACAACTACTGAAGCCACTCATCTTCTTTGAGGTCAAATCTCTCAATCATATCCCACCAACCTTTCTTAAACTCTTCACATGTCCATGAATTGTAAATGCATTTATTGAACATGGCCATAAAATCTCCATATTTTTTAGTTACATGGCCAAGCTTCTCAGGGACTTTCCTCAATATATGCCATAAACAAAAACGATAACGTGAATTTGAAAATATTTGCCCAATGGCTGATTTAATGGCGTTGTCTTGATCAGTGAGTATAGAAGTTGGATATCTTCCACCCATTGCTCTAACCCATGTTTCCATTTACCAAACAAATGTTGATGTAGTCTCATTTGCAAGCAATGCACATCCAAGTAGTGTGGATTGGAAATGATTATTTACACCAATAAATGGAGCAAATGGCATCTTGTATTTATTTGTGATATATGTAGTATCAAAGGATACAACATCACCAAAAATCTTATAATTTTCACGACCTTTTGCATCAACCCAAAAAATATTTCTCAAACATTGATTTTCATCTAAATCCATTACATAAAAGAAATTGGGATTCTCTTCTTGCATATGCATAAAATGCTCAAGCATAGCCTTAGCATCCCCTGATGCTAGTTCCAAACATTTCTCTTTATCAAGATGATTTCTAACATCTTTTTCCATAAACCCAATATTTTCATATCTTTCATATTGTTTTGCCATGTCAGCAAAAATCTTACTTGTTTTGACACCAACCGCATGTAAATCAACAATAGTGTTCTTATCGTGTGAGAAAATAATTATATGACAAGGAAAATAGTGTGCGTAGGAAGCCAATAGTTCATGCTTATGCTCTTTGATATAATCATGAACAACCCATTTTGCATCTTTCCTTCTTTTTACATGCAGGGTTCCTTTACAGTATATTTTGAAGGAGGGCCGTGGATTAGAGGTTTCACTAGTTTGCTTGTTTCCATGCATTGTACAAGCAAGTTTCACATCGACAAATTCTTGAGATTTTTTTGATTGTCGACTAGCTTTAATTTGACAATGGAAATGTAATCTTGTTTGCAAGGAGGAAAAAATGTACATGAAGGGAAGCATTAGGAAGGTTATATTTAAATGCATATGGGGTCTTTTGGAGGAAAAGTTATTTTGTTTGATGGAGGGAAAAAATGTACATGGAGGGAAGCATGAGCAGCTACCCTATTTAATGCATGCATGGTGACCTTCGGGTGGGTATGAGACATTGAAAAAGTGAGTAGCTCTACTTTGTTTAATGCACGCACGCAGGGCCAGCCCGAAGGGTTGGGTTGCCTTAGCCAGAGCTAATTTTGGTTGCCCTTTACCCCTATTGAAAGATATAAATTTAATTTGGATTTGGGTTGGATCGGTCCTAAGAAAGCCAAATGGTCTGGGGGGTTGCCCAAGATCGAAGTCTTGTCAGACTTACCCCAGGATCGGCCCTACATGCACGAGTAAAATGTGCACGGTCTTTGAAAATGTGCACGGTTGCTAGTTTGCAGGAGGAAATAAAGCCACATGGAAGAGACTATGTCTACAGTCCCTCAAGAGTGACTGCAATTTAAGACAGTTGGTAGTGTTTGTTTCAACAATCGTGATCTTTATCTCACCTTTGAAGAAGATATTGTTAGAAAAATTTATAGGCCATAGTGACACAGGACACAAAACTAAAGGCAAAGCCTAGGTAGAACGATGGAAATGATCACAATTAATCTAACGTTGTAAAATCATCCTAAATAAGATCCTAAGATGCATGCAACTGTCATTAAGTGCGAATTCATATTATTAATGTGAAGATGCATTCCAACGACAATGATCTGACATGTGATGGAATCTGCTCGAACAAAATCGTTTGCGACTGGAAAAGAACTCAATGGCATAGACGTAAAGACAAATGCTGCATCATTTGTGTGGAACAGAACCAAGTTCTGCAAGACTTGCAATACACACATGGCAGAAGGACAAATAGCCTATATATTAAGATGGGGCCATTGCATATGCTTAGAGGATCTCCAACCCTATTGTCTTGTTAAGTGTTGTGAGTCTTAGGTGGCTCCTATGTGACATCAGCCACAAAACAATGTCTTGTTTATGTGGCAAAATTATATTTCAAAAGATAATGAGATAGAAAAACTCTCTCCAATGCAAAAGTATTGAGGGGACAATAAAAAGTATTTTTTTTCCAACTTCCAAGACAACTCCTCCACTTGTTCAACTTTTTTATAAATATTTCTATTCATAATTGATGATGTGGAGACAAAGTCATTGTGAAGTGCATTGTCTAGATCAAGACAACCAACTTCACATTGTCTTTGCCATGTCATTGCCATGTCAACTCCACACTTTATTTCATATTTGCATTGGAGAATACTTTTGGAAAAAATAATTGTCATTCCTATGTGGCAACCATTTTTTTTAAACTCACAGTAGGGTTGGAGATGCTCTTAATGGTGTATTTGTAACTAAAAAATTAACAGCACCTCTAGAAGCATATCAGCATTCAGCCATTACTTTCAAAGAACAACAAATCCCAAGGAAAAAAAAGTTACTCGGGCAGTTAGGCATTATTTGATTGGTTGCTAACCACGAAGAGAGTGGCAATTATTCGACATAACCATCACACGAACTATCTATCAAAATTTTGGAACTCCCAACATAGGGCTTATTTGGTAAAAAGGATTTGAATTTAAAAACCCAAAATTTAAATCCAAATTTAAATTATGAATTTTTAAATCCAAATTTAAATTTAAATTCAACTCCAACCAAACAAAGAATTTGGTAAACTATAATTATAATTAATAATTACGATAATAAAATATTAATTAATAAAATATTAATTATTAATTAACTATTATAATTATAACTATAGTTATGATTAATAATTAAATTATAATTATAATTATGATAATAGTTATGATTACTAAATTATTAATTAAGAATATAATGATGATTATAATAACAATTAACAAATTATTAACTAAAATTTTAATAATAAAATAATAATAATAATTAAATTATTAATTACTAATTTTGATGATAATTATGATTAATATATTATTAATAAAGATTATAATAAAATAGTAATTAATAATTAATAATTAAGATTATAATTAAGACTAATAAATTATTAATTTAGATTATAATTAAATATTTATTTATAAATTATGAATTAAAATTATAGTTATGATTAATAAATTATTATAATTATGATCAATAAAGGTATAAATTATTAATAAAGATTATTATAAAATATAAAAATAAAATTATAAATTAATAAATTATTAATCAAGATTATAATTATGATTAATCAATTATTAAATAAGATTATGATGAAATATTAATTAATAAAATTAATAAATAAATTATTAATTTTGATGATAATTATGATTAATATATTATTAATTAATATTACAATAAAATAGTAATTAATAATTTATAATTAAGATTATAATTAATACTAATAAATTATTAATTAAGATTATAATTAAATATTTATTTATAAATTATTAATAAAAATTATAGATATGATTAATAATTTATTATAATTATGTTTAATAAAGGTATACATTATTAATTAAGATTATTATAAAATATAGAAATAAAATTATAAATTAATAAATTATTAATCATTACTATAATTATGATTAATAAAATAATAAATTATTAACTAAGATTATGATGAAATATTAATAAGTAAAATTAATAATTAATTATTTAAGTGAGGAACGTATTTATATTAATTAAGAATAAAAAATTCATATATAAAATAATAACTAATTATTACTTAATTTAATTATTAATTAGTATTAGTTAAAATTTATAGAACAATAAAATTATTTAAAAAAAAAAATCAAACTTTCTTTCTTCCAAATCCAAAATTTGGATTTTCTACCCACTTTCCATATCCAACTCCAACTCCAACTCCAACCAAACATAGAAATCCACAGATTTGACTCGAAATCCATGAAATCCTAAATTTCAGCTCTAAATACGGTTTACCAAATAGGCCCATAGTTAGGACCGTCAAAAGTACCGGCCTTAAGCTCATAGAATCCAAAAGGAACATTCAAAATGAGCTCCCATATATAATATGTATATAAAAAAAATTGTCACCAAAATTTGAACTAAAGGTATCTAGAGTGTAAGACTAATATATTAATTACTACATCACAATTATTTTTATTAACTATTATATCGCAATTATTTTATGTTAACTATTACATCATAATTTTTTTTATAACTAACAACTTATTTCTTACTTTTGGAGTCAGTAAATATGGAACCCGAAACGGGTGTAGGCTGGTCCTGACTGTCAAAATTTTGACGGCCCTTTGTCTACCCAAACGAAATATTTTGATTCTTCCATTAATGTAATTCAAAACTTCAGAAATAATAAAAAATAAGACTATTTGTAAGAAACTGCAAAAATATGGATTAATTTAGGAATTTGAAAAGAAAGAGGAAACAATTTTTTATTTTATACTTTAGTTTGTGTTGTCAACTAATACTTTTTCAAGAACATCTCTAATTTAATATTTTTTTTTTACATTTGTGTCGTTCTTTAATAAACTCCATAATGTCCTTGACATTTGAATAAAATCCATAGAACTTCATAATCTATACAACTTCAGAGATAATTTTTGGGATTATCTTGGAGATGATCTAAAACAGTCTTTTAAAATCGGATCAGACCAAACTTAACGGCTCAATTTGTTGACCCGTGAGCCGGTAGTTTTTTCTAACCACGTTAGTGTTGAACCATTGTTTTTTTTTTTAAAAACAAACATTTGTGAATGAATATACATTATTTTGGTTAAAATCAGTGTCCAGAAAGAAACAAAATTTAACCAATTAGGTTTACCCACTAGTTGAATTACTAATTGAACCGAATTGATTCGATCTAGTGTCTTGTCCGGTCGATTTACGGTCCGGTTTTTTACCACACTGATATAAAGTCCAAAGCCGTTCCCAGAAAAATCCTAATTATCTCATCCTCTTCTTGGATATCTCACTCTCTTCCTGGACTTGTTGGAGAGGGACACAGCAAAAAAAAAAAAAAAAGGAATCCCCCCCAAAGAAAAAAAAAATTCATGGAGGGAGCCCTCTCTCTCCTCATCCACTCCCCCTTCGCTTCCACAAACCCTAACTCCTCTCTCAGTAACAAGCCTCTCCTTTTTTCTCCTTCCTCCAACCACAGCATTCTTCTATTTCCCGCCAAGTCCTTCAACAGAACCCACAGAGCCACTTCCATGGCCTCTCCTCCGAAAGATGGTAAGGAGCTGACCGACTAACTCTTGAGCTCTCCAACTCCATTAAAGTTCATATTTTGACGCGTTCCGTTCGATTGTTTGCTTCGTTTTCTCCTCCGCGTTCCGAAGAGAGGAAGAAGGCTCACAGGCTGAACGCAGAGGTGTCCCCTCACAGAGCAGGTACTAACAATTGGGAAGGTTTAATTGCTCCATCATCATCTTGCGACATTGTTGAACCCCAAAACATAAAACATTGTAGAGATAATACTTTTAAATGTTGCTAATTTCATTTTAATTAGGGTTATTTATACTAACTACTCATATGTTTGGGTTTATAACACGGGGTACCCATACTTTTAAACTAATTACACCGACCATCCCTATGTTTTATGTTTATTACACGGAGTACCCCTACTTTAAGATAAAAAATAAAAAGTTACGGCACTAACTACCCCTGTTTTTATTTTATTTTTCTGAATGGAGGGGTGGTCAGTGTAATTAGTTTAAATTAGAGGTGCCCCGTGTTATAAACCCAAAACTTAGGGGTAGTTAGTGTAAGTAACCCGTTTAATTGTAAGATTATCAGTTACACAACTATGTTGTAGAGATATGCGTCCAAATGCAAAGAGCTGCTGCATAGATGGTTGGCGTCGCTGGAGGAGGACCGAGAGTCACGTGGCGGTGGCCGGGGATGACGAGGACCAAGTAAAGGAGGATGGTGCGAGGGTGGTCGAGCCGCAAAAATAAATGAGGGCGCTGCAGGGGTGACCATAACAAGGATGGCAAGGACGAGGTGAATGAAGGAAATTTGGGAATTGGGAGGGCTAGGACGACCGCACAGAAAAGATGATCATGGGATTGGGCATAGGATTGTCATTCCTTTTTGCTCTCTGGCTTAATGTGACATATAGATTAATGAAATTCCTACCTCTTCGTATAAGACCCTTTATAGTATAAGGGTACTTGGATTGTGCTCCTTGGTTGCATGAGCTTAAAGTGTGTTGAAATATCCTATTGGTATTTTTGGTATGTTAGAATATGTGTTGGAATATCCTATTAGTATATTTGGTATGTTGGGATATGCCACATGATATTCCTTTAGAGAGTTAATGTAATGAGGAGGTTGTAAGGCTATAAATAGCCAAGAGATTATCAATAAAATAAAACAACTATTTCACCATGATATCAGAGCCACCTTTCCACAAACCCTAACCCTAGCCGCCACCAAACCTTCCCCCCTCATCTTTTCCCTCTTCCACAGCAGACGCCCCCCCACCTTGCGCACAGCAGTATCGCCCCCCCTCTTTCCCGCCGCCGCTGCTGCGGTTGCTGCCGTTGTCGCTGCTGCGGTTGCTGCCGTTGTCGCTGCTGCGGTTGCTGCCGTTGTCGCTGCTGCGGCTGCCGCTGTCGTGGCACGTGCGCACATCCCTCCTCCCGCCGCACGCAACGACGCCATTGTTGTCATGGTTCGGATCATTCCGAAAGAGGACATCGATGCCTAGATCTGATAAAAACAGACATGTTTGGATCTAGGAGCGGACGACGAAGACGAGCATAAGTCGTGGAGCGGGCGTGATGTGATCGGAGAGGAGAAGCATCGATGGAGAAGAAGCATCAAGAAGCTGGATCTTGCAGAGGTTGCGACGTTGATGAAGTTGATGAAGATGTCGGCTGATGAGAGCACGGCATGAACGTCGCCGAAGTTGGAGCTTCCCTGCATCGATCTGAAGTTGGATGGACCAGCCACCTATCTGAGTTGGTCACGGCGGGTGAGAAGAACCCTCGCAGGAAAGAACCTGGAGGAGTTCCTGTCGGACGAGAAGACAGAGCCGGACGAGGGCTCGGCGGGACGCGACGAGTGGAAGTCCACTCATATGTTGATCTACATCTGGCTTCTCAACTCCTTAGTCCAGTCTATTGCCGCTACCGTAGACGGCATTGAGATGGTGAAGGACGTATGGGAGAAATTGAGGAGGACATACGATGGCGTGGGGAACAACTTACGAGTTTTTCAGATCAAGGGGGAGATTGATGACACCGTTCAAGGAGAGAAGACGGTGCAAGAATACGCCACAGAGTTGGAGCGGCTGTGGATGGATTACGATCACTCCTCAGATCGGTCAAGCTGTGGGGACCCGAAGTGCAAGGAGGGACATGTATGTTTGCAGGAGAGGACAATGAAGTTTCTTAAAGGACTGACTGCAGCATTTGCTCAGAGGACAACCCTACTTCTAGTCCAACCGTAGATCCCTACCCTTGAGGAGGCTATCTCGGCAATGATCCAGAAAGAAACACGCATCAAACTGCAAGCAGGGACAAGTGGCGCTCCTGAAGAGAAATCAGCACTTGTGGCCACCAGTTTGGGCGACAGGTCCGAAAGGGGAGTATTGGCCGCACAATCGGCAGTGCTACAACTCGAGGAGATGGGCCATCATCGGCATGCTTGCACCAAACCACCTAAGGAGGGAGATTCAGGCGGTGGACGTGGGCAATTCGGTGGACGGAGAACCTTCGGAGGACGAGGCCGTGGTTGTGGAGGTCGACGAGGTGGTCGAGGAGGCTATCGAGCAAACCTACTGGTAGCAGAAGGCAATGAAAGAGTTGGTGGTACTTTTACTGAGGAGGACCAGACACTGATGGACATACTGGAATCACTCAGAAGGAAGCAGAGGACGTCAAACGAGGGAAGCGAGGAGGCTTCTACCTCATTCTCTGCCATGTATGCCTATCCATTTGAAGGTACTAACGATCCACTTGCTCTTGCATCTATGTATTTCCCTCGACCGTCAGCCTGGATAATTGACTCGGGAGCATCTCGATACGTGACGAAGAAGGCTAGTTAGTTCTCCTCCTACACTCACCTACCATCGACAGACAACATTCAAACAGCTAATGGGACATTCCAGCCAGTGGTTGGTAAGGGTACTGTAAATTGTACGGGTTCGGTAAAATTATTCAATGTTTTGCATGCTCCTTCTTTTTCAGTCAGTCTTTTGTCCATTAGTTCCATCATCCTTCAACTAAAATGTATTGTTTCTTTTGATATTCTCAAGGTGATCTTTCAGGAGAAAAAGACGCGACGAAGACTTGGAGGACTGGTATTTGGCATGATGGACTGTGGTACCTGGATCGAGAAGGGCTGATTCAGCATTAGTATCTATGGCGGAAAAGGCAGGGATGGAAGGACTGAAGAAGATGAGTACGGAAGATACATTACGACTCCATCACATGAGGTTGGGACACTCTTCATTTGGTATTTTAAGCAAATTGTACCCTGTAATTTATGAAGAAGTTAATAAAGAGAAACTAGTTTGTGATGCTTGTGAGTTAGGCAAACTAACTAGGAGTTCATATGTGAGTAGCGGTCATAGGAGCTCGTCTTTTTTTGATGTGGTACACTCTGATGTCTGGGGGCCTTGTACTACTATGAATGGTTACAAATATTTTGTTACCTTCATAGATTGTTTTTCTCATACTACTTGGCTGCATTTGATAAAAAATAAGAGTGAGGTCCCCTCCTGTTTTCGGGACTTTCACAAACATGTCCAGACTCAGTACAAGGCAGTGGTGAAGGTACTGAGGTCTGACAATGGAACGGAGTACACCAGCAAGACAATTGCGGAATACTTGTCTGCCCAAGGGATACGGCATCAGACCAACTGTGCATATACACCAGCGCAGAACGGAGTACCGGAAAGGAAGAACAGACACCTTATAGAAATGGCGAGAAGTATGATGATAAACATGAATGTCCCACAGAGTCTGTGGGGATATGCAGTGTTGACAGCAGCTCAACTAATCAACATGATACCTTCGAAGGTGTTGGGATGGAGATCTTCATGCGAGATGCTGCATGAAAATAATAGTGGGATGCTCCCACTAAAGATGTTTGGCTGCGTATGCTTTGTGAAGGACAACAGACCGTCGGTAGGGAAGCTTGATCCTCGAGCAATCAAGTGTATTTTTGTGGGCTACTCGGGAACTCAGAAGAGCTACGTATGCTGGAGTCCAGTGGAATTTTTTTTTGTAAGTATGGATGTTCACTTCAGGGAACATGAGCCATACTACAGTCAGGAGAAAAACCCAAACATCTCAACTGATACTGCAAGTATGAGGCGAGAGGGGGAGTTATTGGGAAGCATTTCGACTGATCTTGGAGTATGGCTTGGAGGAACAAATAGGGTACATGAAGGTGAAAAGGGACATGGGGAGGAAATAAGAGGTGTTAGGCCCACAGCTCAGGGGAGATACTTACCTACAGCAGGCAAGAGAAGCAACTTGCATGACGAGTTCCTACAGTGCCAGTGCTAAGTTCCTTGCCTGCGCCCGTCTTGACTCTTGAGACACCTACACCACCACCTTTCCATTCAGGTGATATCCTTTCTTCTCCTCCCCAACCATCATCAGTATGGTGGTCCACTCGCAGCAATGCGGGAAAATCTCCTGATAGATATAATTAGGACCTTGCTAAATTTGTCTCATATAATCATCTCTCTTCGTCTCATGGAGCTTTTATTGCATCATTGGATAGTGTTACTATACCTAACAATTGGCAGGTAGCCAAGAACGATCCAAAGTGGAAAGCAGCGATGCACGAGGAGTTGGGAGCTCTGGAGAAGAACCGAACTTGGGAGCTGGTGAGACTGCCAGAAGGGAAGAGAGCAGTCGGATGTAAATGAGTTTTTACTGTGAAGCAGAACCCAGATGGACAGGTTGAGCGCTACAAAGTTCGACTGGTGGCAAAAGGATACAGTCAGACGTACGACATCGACTATGACGAGACCTTTGTACCAGTGGCGAAGATGAGTACTGTCAGGACCTTGATCTCTTTGGCAGCCAATGGAGGATGGAAGCTACACCAACTGGATGTGAAGAATGCATTTCTTCATGAAGATCTAGTGGAGGAGATGTACATGGAGATACCACCAGGATTCGGCACCAATCAGACAGAAGGCAAGGTCTGCAGGCTGAAGAAGTCCCTCTATGGACTGAAACAGTCTTGTCGAGCGTGGTTTGACAGGTTCAGGAGAGCAATGATAGGGATGGGATATCAGCAGATCAATGCTGATCATACTGTGTTCTTCAGACAAAGTGGAGGCCACATCACCATGCTTGTGGTGTATGTGGATGATATGATTATCACAGGCGATGATGAGCAGGAGATCGTCTAACTCAAGGGGAAGCTTGGCAAGGAGTTCGAGGTGAAGGATTTTGGCCCTTTTCCATACTTCCTTGGGATTAAGATTGCTCGAGATACAAAGGGAATTGTTCTTTCTCAGAGGAAGTACGCACTAGACCTGCTTACAGAAACATGGATGATGGGATGCAAACCAGCTACGACACCGATAGACCAGAAGTTCAAGCTGGATGCTGAAACCGGAGAACCAGTTGACCGGGATAGATATCAGAGATTGGTGGACAAGTTGATCTACTTGAGCCACACCCGACCTGATATCAGCTTTGTGATCAGCGTAGTGAGCCGCTACATGCATGACCCCTGGAAGGGTCATATGGACGCAGTGTACCAGATTCTGAGGTACTTGAAGGGAGGTCCCGGGAAGGGACTGATTTTCAGAAGGAATAATCATGTGAGCATCGAGGGCTATTGTGATTCTGACTGGTCTAGCTGTGCTGACGACAGAAGATCCACCTCGGGATACTGCATATTTGTAGGAGACAACTTGGTCTCTTGGAGGAGTAAGAAGCAGTCAGTGGTGGCCAGATCAACAGCTGAAGCAGAGTATAGAGCTATGGCCTTGGGAGTCACAGAGCTATTGTGGTTGAAGAATATGCTGATGGAGCTGAAGCTGGACCAGGGAGCCAAGATGAAGCTATGGTGTGACAAACAGTCAGCTATTAGTATTGCCAACAATCCAGTACAGCATGACAGGACCAAGCATATCGAGATTGACAAATTCTTCATCAAAGAAAAGCTGGATAGTGGACTACTAGAGATGGATTATGTTCCAACCAAAGATCAGGTAGCAGACGGACTGACCAAAGGGCTTAGCTCTGTCGGCATGATGAGAAGATGTGACAAGATGGGCTTAGTGAATATCTTTCGTCCATCTTGAGGGGGAGTGTTGGAATATCCTATTGGTATTTTTGGTGTATTGGAATATGTGTTGGAATATCCTATTAGTATATTTGGTATGTTGGAATATGCCATAGAATATTCCTATAGAGAGTTAATGTAATGAGGAGGTTGTAAGGCTATAAATAGCCAAAAGATTATCAATAAAATATAACTATTTCAACAAAGTGTATATCCAAAAGGTAGGTCTACTTACATGCCAACTGACTGCCTATAGGTTTTATGCATGAGCCTCTCATACTTATAGAAAATCTTGCATTATTGGCTAGGAACTTATTACCAAGATAGAGGCTTGTCGCCAGGTCGATATTGGATCATAAAAACTTTTTGTCAAATATTTTATGGAGATTTTGTTATGCTCAATTACCTACCTAATTATGATGGGAGAAGGCTTGGATAATTATGATGAACTTAGTCCTATCAGTTAAGATTGCTGAAATATTACATAAGAGGATACTTCTTTTACATAGCCCAATACTCTTATAGGAGATGTCTACAACCCATACTTTTAGACTTTGCATTGAGCCTATGACTGGTTGAGCTTGTTCACGAGCTCACAAGCCAAGCTTCCTATGTTCAAGCTCAGCATTTCAAGCATATCAAGCTCATTTTCTTGTTCAAGCTTAGGTTGTTATGAAGCTGAGTTGAGCTCACCAGCTGGTCTGTTCATTTTCAGCCCTACCTTCTACCATTAATTGGGCTGATGCTTATAATACACTATAAAAGACCGTCTTCTCATCTCTTATCAATCCTTATACAGAATACTTGTCCCTTCTAATTTTGTGTGTGTCCACCTGTGTTTGAGATACATCTCAATCTCGCCCAATTTAGCACATACTATAAGGTTCTATTATACTACCCCCTTTTTGTAGTGGGTTCCTTAATATCCAAGCACAAAATCACATAAAAGTATTCATGTGAATTTTATGTATATTTACAAAGAGACACATATAGAGCCATGTCTTCATGCCTGTTTTGGAAAGTTTATTTGTTAGATACCATGTCATTGTCAACTAAAAACAGCATCTCAATAACTTATCATAGTTGTATTTTGAATAAGAAAATTTTCTTTTTTCATTTGCCCTTGACATAGTTGAATGGAAACACCTTATTTGTCTAAGTTAATTCTAAACGTTCTTACGTGGAAGCACTTTTTGAGTAAACGAAGCCAACATACTAAACTCAAGAAGAAAAATGTCCTTTCAGTCTCTAATAGATTTTGCTGAAGGCTCTTTACTGGAGGTTGTATCTCGCATTTTGCATATTGTAACCACCGTTTATTTTCAAAATTATATGTCATGATTATTTATTTATTTAATTATTATTGCTAAGATTAATTAGTTTCTAATTAGTGATTAGTTAGTTAATCCTAATTAGTATTTAGTTTAGGATTAACCTATGTTTAGGTTAATGATTAATCATGGATTAGAAATATCTAGATATTTTCCACCTCTTCAAAAACAAATATCTTCATTCCATCCCTTCAACCTAAAGATCAAGGGAGCTTCCATGAGAAGCTAGCCATCTCACCCTCACACCTCCACCCACCATGGACATCCATCTATATAAACACCCCTACCCCTTCATCTCATCCCATTTTATCTTCTCTAGATTTCTAAAACCATACTTCCTTCCCTACCATTCTAAATCAACCTATTTCCTCTTCAACTTTCTACCAAAGTTGGAGCCAAGGCTTGGAAGCTCAAAAGAAGTTAGCAAATAGTACAAGCAAGTGGTGTGGTGTCCAACTTCCTCTCACTTGTGTCCACTTTTGGTAGATTGGCATTGGGAGCCCTTCCCAATAGGTATATAATATTTTCCTTTAGTCTCCATGGTAGAAAAACTAATCTAAAATCCATAGAAGATTTACTAATCCTTAGGCCTAATTCAAATGATGATACTTGATAGTATCATGAGTTTTAATATGTTAGATTGATAAGAGTATATTGATATCCTATATATAGTGATGGTGTATCCTAGGGATATACATATATATATGGATGTGTGTGTGTGTTAGTATTTAGATGAGAAAAGAAAAGGAAGGGGGGTTAGAAAAGCAGAAGCTTCAGATAAGCAGCAGCAATAAGCAACAGCAACAGCTGCAAGTGCAGCAGGCAGCAAAGTGCACTTGTGCACAATATCCATGTGCAAGTGAGCATGTGAGGGGGTAGTTTATGAGTGGTTTAGTTGATTGGTTAGGGATAGAGTTAGATGTGATATGTATAGGATACATGTGAGTATCCTAGAGTGGGTTTGATGTGTTGTGTATATTTGGGTATCAACTATCAAGATACCACTAGAGTAGGTAATTGAACCTAGAAGCCTAAAAACTCAAGAAATAAAATAGACTTTGTTCCCTTTCACCTATTGATACAATTTATTCATAATATAGGTTACTTAAATTTCGATACGGATTCTGACTAATATCACCCATTCAGGACGATATGGGAGTACATTCTCTGATTGTTTTCAGTATTCAATAGCTTCAATATTTCATGCTCTAGTTATGTTTACCTGAATCTCGTCATGATTGATTCACGGATTGATATTATATGGATCTCCAGGATACGTGTTTACATGTGTTGGCCATGTTGTCCATAATGACTTACTCCGGTTTATCTAGTTTCATGTTTCCATGTTTCTAGAATCATTGTATCCAGACTCGAATCTATGAGTACTAGTCGGGACGGGAGAAATACTAAGTAGAAATGTGATCAACCCATCTAGTATATTTTTATTTTATCCAGACTGCTAGCTAATCATACATTCACGTATGGTTATGCCTTACCATTCTAGTTTGCTAGCCATCGATACGATGTGTCTTATAACTTAGTCGATCACAAATCTAACATAGTATTTTAAATCACTTAGAATAGTCCAATTTTGCTGGTCATTTCATTTCATGTTGTCACACCATGTCCCTTGCTTACTTAATTATTTTGTTTTCTCTTTACCTATGACATGCATGATTCCAGTCTTCCCAGTTATCTGGCTTTACATATGCTTAACATGTTTTATAGTCTCTACCATGTATTGGAACTGCTTTCATTGGTGTACTTCGCTCCAATCATGACTGGATGTTGATATAAATAGGGGACGACTATGAGGACCGTTTCACTACTTATTATGGGGCCCAAGAGGACCTTATTGCTGAGCTTGATCCTGCTCTACCAGCGGATCGAAAAGTCTTCGCAATGGAAATCCCGACTGCGACTATTTATTTTTTTAGTATAGCTTTTAGACTATATCTTTTTGTCCAAATTTGTATCCGTTAGTCTACTGTCTTTATGTTATATTTGGATATAGAATTTTGAGTTATCTTACCTAAACTTTGGACTTGAACTATAGACAATTCGTTTCTATATACTGATCTTTCTCGTGATATCTTCCTTAGAAATGTGATTTGAGTACTATAGTTGTTATATATATTGCGTGAGTTGTTGGATATTACTGTGTGTTTCTAGACAGCGTTCTACTGCCGATATTGCGGCGTAGGCTGGACGTACCCACATACTCGTGTCCGATCATCATGGCGCGGGTCGTGACACATATACCCTGAAAACTTGGGGCAGTGTCTACGCTGAAAACTTGGGGCACTATATGCTGAAAGCATGAGGGTGCTACGAATATATAGGTGGAGACTGGAGTGCTTTATTTGCAACTTTTGGGTGAACTATTGACTTTCTTTCTCTATGTAATAGTTTCTGCTGTGAGGTTGTTGAGAATCGAAGAGGGAGGGGCTTTTGCTGATCTTCTGAGTGAGAAGGGGAAGAATGCGGCTAGGAACGAGATGGGTTATGTTGAAAGGACACTTGGTTTTCGTACTCGGGATTTGGATGACAGAGATATCAGACTGGTACCACTAGTTTTTCCTTCCTTGCCTTCTATTGTCTTTGCTTTTCATTTCGTATCATTGTAGCTAACCATATTATGTCTAAATATTTGTGAGGAGTCATGACTCATTCTTTGACGTTACTTGCTGAAACCTTGACTTTAGTCATGCTTGAAAGTATGTGCCATTGAATAATTGTGCTGATCTCTGTCTTTTTTTTGGACCCTCATTTGATATTTTCCACTTGGTGCATGAGGATGTTATCTCCAATATATTACCATCTATGTTACACGAATACGGGCACGAGAATGGATAAGGACACGATACAAATACGGGATACATACATTTTTAGATTACAATAAGTAGTTACATATGTTGTGGGTACGGACATGTACACCATTTTCTGCCCCCCCTGCAACATATGTTGTCATACTTTACTTATTTTTTTGCTAGTATTTTGACATTATATAATTTCAGCCAATTGCGGGACCCCAAACATTTGGGATAAAGGCTTACTTGTGGTAGTTGTTGTTGTTAGATAATTGCAGCTAAATCCTATAATAGGGTCTTGACATTGCCTTTCTCAAAAAGGAAAGGAGGATTTTCTTCTTTTGAAAGCATAAGTGACTTATTTAAGCTCCATCCTATTTAGATATTGTGTGCATCCATGACATAAAAGATGATATTCTCAGTTCTGGGTATCATACTGTAGGACTGAAAACAAATAATCCCACATTTGATAGGAGATGGGGATTTGATAAGCTTATATTGGGAGCTCTAGTCTCATGGATACCATCCAGGTTGACCTTTTTGGCAAGTGAATCACATTAAGACTCTGTAGTTATTCATGCTTGGGCTAGAGTAATGCTAGGATGTGTAACCTCATGAGAAGTGGAAGCCAAGTGATGGTGCACGTGAGGCTCATGCATGGGTCACGCCCTGTGGGCTGGGACATGACATAAAATTAGTGAAATTCTGATGTATCTATTTATCGAAGTAGTCTCCGCATGTCATATTTAGTTGCAATTAACGGAACTGCTCCAGATCTGTTTGTTATGTGTTTTAGATTATGGATCCTTTTCCATGCAATATCATCAATTTGATTACTGAGTGGGTGTAAGGCTGCAAGCCATCCCCAGGCCTCCCAAGTAATACTTACTATATCCCCATGCATGGACCAACATTCACAGGGCCATTCATCCACACTCAAACACAAACACCACCACCAAACCTGCTTAGGCTGCTTTTGATCATTAATATTGTGGTTTGGCATGGGATCCAGGAGGAGTTTATGACAGGACAGGACAATTGAATGCGAGTCCGTGCTTATGTGATCTAAATTTCTTATAGGTGACGGATGTTGTTGGAGGCACTGTTCGTTGGAGACGCTATCTTGATCATCTTATCATGTCTCTCTGCAATGAGGAAAAAATGTTTCAGGACATGGAACCGCTCCTGTTGCAGGTATACAATCTTTGCTACTCAGCTTTGTTACAGTGTACTGAAGGCTAAACTATCGTCCAGCACATGTCAAAGCCAATCAGTCAGACATATTTGAAAATATGATGGAATGCCTACACCTTTACCTAATACGAATCATCCTAATGGGTTAATGTTTGGAGACTTAGTATCTTTGATATTTCTCCATTTACATTCATAATGATACCGCAATTAAATGAACTGTCTGTTTCCTTCATGTCATAGCTTACACTTTTGTTTTTGTTTTTGTATAATCTTAGATTCTTCGCATTGGAGTTTATGAGATCGTCAAGTTAGGGATGCCAGCATATGCTGTTGTTGACGAGGTAAGTTTACTTCATTATTCAAGTTTTTTGAAAATTAGATTTGGTAATGAACCACCAGGCCTTCAGAATTAATGCTAGTGCAATGTGCAACTATCTGTCTGGTATAACTTATCTTTCCTTATTTCAGAATGTTAGACTTGCAAAAGTTGCTCTGCGGCCTGGTGCAGGGAATTTAGTAAATGGGATTTTGCGGAAACTAGTTTCACTTAAGGTTATACTTTGTAATTTGTATCTGAAAAAATTCTTCTTCTTGTTGGATTATCTACTAACCTTGTTTATCGTTTTTCATTTTTTATTTATTCAGGAAATGGATTCACTCCCCTTGCCAAAGGTAGAAGGTGATGATCGTGCACAAGCACGTGTTCTTGCGACTATCCATTCTCATCCAGTTGTGAGTTTATGATTTCACCTTAAATTAGTTTTACTGCTTTAGCTGCAATTGGGTAAAACTTCTACGTCATATATATATATATATATATATATGATTATTCAAATCATGTTAGTTGTATGCAAAATTGTAAAAATAAGAACATGATTGGTGTCTCTGTTGTTTAGTGGATGGTCAGGAGGTGGACAAAATTTTTTGGACAAGAGGAGGCTGTGAGACTAATGAATTGGAATAATAGTGATCCTAGCTTCTGCCTCAGGTTCATATAACCTTCTTACTTCCACTCACTGGAACCATATATAAATATGCAACTGAGTGTCTGATAAATAGCCATTTGTAGGGTGAATACTGGGAAAGGTTATACAAGAGCTGACCTTGTTAGTCGGCTAAAAGATTTGAAGGTACTCTTGCTAACTTTTCTATTTTTGCATTGCTCTACTGTGATTTGTATATAGGAAGAATTATTCAAGTTAGATGTAACTTGTGAGGACACTGGTATTTAGGCAATGAAAAATGTTTTAGTTATTGATTTTTAATCAACTTCAAGATATTTACTTGTTTTCTATTTCTCTTCTAATTTACTTACTAGTTGCTGCGATTCCAGAGATATCTTAACGAGTCATGGATTATTCTATCTGTTAGTTGCTATAGCTGATATACAAAATGAACTTCTGCACCATGTACCTTTTACTCGTATAGAAAGAACAGGTGGTCTTAATGAGATATACAGATTGCAGGCCCATGGTCCTTATGAGTATATACTCCCCTGATGGCCTTGTAGGTGGCAGGAATTTTGATATCTGAGCATTTCAGTTCTAGGGCCGGAAAAAACACACACACACACACTCTCTCTCTCTCTCTCTCTCTTGGTCCCTTGGTTTATGTAAGTTTTGTGGAAGAAAAACTGAAAATATTTTATTGATTGTAACCTTTAGTTTTTACACTTTAAATAGGAAAACAAACACCAACTTATTGCATAAAAATAGGAACAAAATATGAACTATAGGAACTTAAATATCTGGAACTGAATTCTTGTTCCTGAAATCTGGAACTGTTCATGAAATTAGTTCCTAAGAATAGGAACAAAATTCTGTTACAGTAAACCAGTTCCTAAGTTTAGGAACTGAATTCTGTTACACAAAGTTGGTGAGAAGATATTTGACAATTCCAACTTGCTAATTAATGCATCAAAATTCGGTTTCAACAACCCCTTTGTGAATATATCTGCTGTCTGTTGTCTGCTGAGAAGATGGAACAAATGGTATGCAAATGGTCCCAGATTCGAGCTTTTCTTTAATGAAATGTCGGTCAACTTCTTTATGCTAAGTCATGTCATGTTGAACTGGATTATGAGCAATGCTTATGGCACCCTTGTTATCACAATACAACTTCATGAGTGGTGTTGAAGGCCTCCTTAACTCTGAGGGTACTCGTTGTATCCAAAGTAACTCACAGACTCCATTTGCCATAGCTCTGTACTCAGCTTCGGCACTGCTTCTTGCCACTACGTTTTGCTTCTTGCTTCTCCAAGTCACTAGGTTCCCCCCACACATAAGTGCAATATCCAGTAGTTGACTTTCACTCTATTTTTGAACCGGCCCAATCTGCATCTGTAAAAGCTTCAATACTCCGCTAATCATTCTTCATGAAATACAACCCTCTTCCTGGTGAACTTTTTAAGTACCGCAATATTCTGTATGCTGCCTCTAGGTGTTCATCTCGAGGTGAATGCATGAACTGGCTGATGAGATTTACTGCAAATGCTATATCTGGTCGTGTATGGGACAAATATATTAATTTACCCACTAGTTTTTTTATATCCGGTAATGTCCACCGGTTCTCCTTTCGTGACTTCACCTAACTTGACATTTGGGTCAATTGGAGTATCTGCTGGGCGACACCAACTCATCCCGGTTTCGTTTAGCAGATCCATGATGTACTTTCTTTGTGTCACCACAATACCTTTTCTAGACCTTGCAACCTCCATACCCAAGAAATATCTCAAAGGCCCCAAGTCCTTAATCTCAAATTCCTTAGCTGGTTTATCTCTTCAATGTTATCTCCCGTCTGAATAATATCATCTACATAAACAATTAAGACTACTACCTTTCCATCTTCAGAAAACTTCATGAACATGGTGTGATTTGTTTGAGCCTGTGCATATCCTTGGCCTTTCACTGATCTAGTGAATCTCTCGAACCAAGTTCGGGGTGACTGTTTTAAACCATACAATGACTTCTTCAATCTATAAACTCTAGTTCCAAACTTTTCTTCAAAGCCCGGAGGTGAAACCATGTACACCTCTTCTTCTAGATCTCCATTGAGGAAATCATTTTTTACATCTAATTGTTGCAATGGCCAGTCTAGATTAGTTGTCAGGGATAGTAAAACTATCACATTGTTGAGTTTGGCTACCTGTACAAATGTTTCCAAGTAATCAATAGATAAGTCTGAGTTAACCCTTTGGCGACCAGGCGTGCCTTGTATCTCTCAAGAGTTCCATTCGAATTATACTTCACCATAAACACCCACTTGCACCCAACAAGAATTTTTTCTTTAGGCAGATCCACTAGGTCATGTTCATCTCAAGCGCATCTATCTTCTCAAGAATTGTCTTCTTTCACTCCGGAACCTGTAAGGCCTACTGTACAGATTTTGGAATCTCCACAAGGGATAGTTGAGTGATAAATGATGAAATGAAGGATGACAATTTTTTATAGGATACAAATTGAGACATAGGGTGTTGAGTACATGATCTAACACCTTTATGAATAGCGATAGGAATATTCAAATCAGATGACTCAGATAGATCTAATTGTGTGGTACCTGGTGAGTCTTGGACCTGTCGTGGTTCGGACTTTTAGCCATGTAAGGAGGTTTCAGCTCTATTTCTCTGACTTGGATAATTTTGAGAAAGAACTTGCCCAAATATCTTGTCCATGTTCACGTTGTCTCTTCTTTTTGAATGATCAATCTTATGTGGCGACATTATGGATTGTTCAGTTTTTTCTCTCCGAATTTTGGTTCAGAATTGCTTCAAAATTATCTAGTTGGTTTGAATTTTGATATACAACCATTTTTTTGTTAAGATTTAAAATCAAACTTTCATTCAAATCAGTCTCGGTTCCACTTATAACAAAATTCCTTTGCAAGTCTTTTAAATTCAAACTTGAATCTTCACATACATTCTCCCCGTGAAGATGAGAATTGAAAACAATTTGTTTAAAAAAAATGTAGCATCCATTGTTACAAATATTTTTCTTGAAACTTGATCAAAACACTTAAAACCTTTTTGAGTTGGTGCATACCCCAAAAACACACATTTTCTTGCCTGTGGTTCTAGTTTACCACAATTGTTTTCATGAACAAGCACACGACATCCAAAAAATTTAATCGGTAAGTTGGTTGATATGCGTGCGTGAGGAAAACAGTTTTGAAAGACAACTAATGGAGTAAGAAATTTTAGAATTTTAGAAGGCATTCGATTTATCAATGTAGCTGTTAGGATGGCATCTGCCTAAAGATATTTAGGCACGTTTTTAGTGAATCGCAAAGCTCGTGCTACCTCGAGGAGGTGTTTATTTTTCCTCTCAGCAACACCATTTTGTTGAGGGGTTTCATTAGAAGAACCCGTTTTAAATACTGAAAATTTGGGTGGCCTAACCTATAATGCCAAAACATAATGTCTTGATTACAAGAAATAGAGATGGATTCGAAACAAGAATTTGAGGCTAAGTTACTTGAATTTGATCCATCTTCGAAAAAATAGAGGCCTCCACACTCCTTAGCATTGCCAATCGTCCTCCCTGATGTTAGGTCCTGAAACTCGCAAGATGAAGAAGAAAAATTAACACGACAATTTTGTTCACTTTCTAACTTACTGATAGACAACAAGTTGCATGAAAGATTGGGAACATGTAGAACATTATGGAGAATTAGAAAGGGTGACAATTTTATGGAACCTATTCCGGCTATTACCGAAACAGATCCATCTGTAATCCGAATTTTCTTATTTCCTGCACAAGGACTTTAGGAAAAAAATAATTTTGAACAACTTGTCATGTGATCCGTTGCTCCAGAATCAATTACCGAGGAACATTGAGATACGGTTTTAGTACTAGAAAGCACGATTTGAAAAGAATTACCTTGGTGGACTAAGGAACAAGAGGAGTTTGCAGAAAATTGTGGAGATTGTAAGAGTTTGTACAGATGATCTAATTGTTCCTTTGTGAATGGAGACGCCTCTAAGTTGCTTGATTGTGCTTGATAAGCTTCAGTCCCTGATTGAATGCTCTGCCTTCATTCTTCTTCAGATGGGCTGTTTTTTCATGGATTTTCTAGTAGTTTTTTCGAGTATGCCATGATTTCTTGCAGTAGTCACATCACGGTTTCTTCTTCCTCTCCCCTTCGCCATCAGGTCCCTGGGAGACCATACCAGAGCCTTCGGGTTATGAATTGCTGCTAGCCCCTTGGTTCATCATCACCCTCTTTTGTTCTTCTTCTTGTCGAACCTCGGAGAAAATCTCATGAATGGAGGATAAAGGTTTTCGTCCAAGTAATGCATCCTTTCATCTCAATGATCTCATCAAGACTTGTATTGACATCGGCGAGGAACATAAACACTCGGTCAATCTCTTCCCTTTTTTTGAATCGTGCACAGTTATTGGAATTTTTCCAAACATCATCATAACACTGGTCTAACTCTTGCCAGAGGGTGAGCATCTCGTTGTAGTAGGCTGTCACGTCCCTATCTCCTTGTTTGGATTGTCATAGTCTTGATTTTAGTTCAAAGACTTGAGAAGAATTTTTCAGATCTTGGTAGATTTCTCGTACAACATCCCACACAGCCTTCGCAGTTGGCATGAACAAATACAGTTTTCCAATAGCTGGCTCCATTGGGTTGAGAAGCCACACTATAATGAGAGAATTCTCTGATCGCCATATTTTGTAGGTTGGCTCAGTTTCAACCGGTCTTCTCGTCTCCCCCGTCAGATGTCCTAATCTTCTGCGACCATCAATGGCTAGTTTGATCGATTGTGAGTACTCTAGATAATTTTTACCATTCAATTTATGAATAGTAATCTGCAAAGATGGAGTAGTCAGAGGATCAACACCGCTTGTAGTCACCGAAGAACTCGTCGAGGTAACATCCGAGGTATGGGATGTGTTCACTCCAGTCATCGCTATTTATGGCTCTGATACCATGTAAGTTTTGTGGAAGAAAAATTGAAAATACTTTATTGATTGTAACCTTCAGTTTTTACACTTTAAATAGGAAAGCAAACACCAACTAATTGCATAAAAATAGAAACAAAATATGAACTGTAGGAACTGAAATATCTGGAACTGAAATCTGGAACTATTCATGAAATTAGTTCCTAAGAATAGGAACAGAATTCTGTTACAGTAAACCAGTTCCTAAGTTTAGGAACTGAATTCTGTTACACAGTAATAGAATATTTTCTACAGTTTCCTATAACAATCCTTCTGCTTTGTTTTGAGAGAAAGGATAGCATCGGGTGATCCTAGGCAGATGTTATAATCATTAAGATGATGAAATATCTTATTACCGAAGATCAAAACTCAGTCCCAAAATAAGAAGCTTATTACCGTAGATCAAAACTCAATCAGAGTCTCATAATAAGAACATACATTCGGCAACTGCAACTGCAACTGCAACCACCAAAAGTGTACAAAAAAGGAGATCCCCAAAGCTATTCCACAATAACTCCAATCAGCATGAAGCATTGGTGAACGAAGCATTCCCAGATGAAGTGTGTTACTCATCAGTCCACATAATAATCATAGAAAGAACAAATTGTGAGATAGCATCATTATCAGTGGATTAGCTATTAAAATTTCTGTTATTTCTTTCCTACCAAATGTTCCAGAACAGAACAAAGAGGACTATTATCCAACAAGTCCAATCAGAGAAAGATAAATCCATTCATTTGTTGTTTAGTAGATCTGATAATGAGTCAGAATATAAAGAAGTGTGCCATATGGAAAGGATTGAGAGAAAAATGCATCTGAGGAAGGAACAAATGGAGGAGAAATTTAATTTCATTGATGTGCGTAAACCAATTCTTGATTTTTTCCCCCCCATTATGTAGGATCCTGTTTTTAGAAAGAGGTCATTATAGTAAATCTATTTCTCGTTGGTGCAAACTGATTAAAATTTCATTTTCATGATTTAAAAAGACATTTCAAGCCCTCATAAGGTAGTTTTCCTATTTAATAATGAAGTCACCATGTTTATGATTCTAAAGAAATTATGCAATTATGTTACTAAAACTTGAAACAAATTGAAGCCTCAAATTTACAATCTTTTACTTGTTTTCCTCCCTATCTTTCTAGCCAGTCAGCTGCTAAGCCTGCTATTGAAGTGATCATGAAAGAGTAGGAATATATATTTTCTATAAGAAACTTTTTACTAGAAAGTAAAAAATGGACAAACTTCAAGCTACTTGTTGACATATCTGAAATTTATGTATAAATACTGGAAAATGAATGTTTGCTCCATATCAAGCTACTGGAAAATGGACAAACTTCAAGCTACTTGTTGACATATCTGAAATTTATGTATAAATACTGGAAAATGAATGTTTGCTCCATATATATATATATATATATATATATATATATATATATATATATATATATATATATATATATATATATATATTGTGTGTGAAGCTCGACCTGAGGAAAGCCTACGACACCGTCAACAGGGACTTCCTCTGTCATTTGATGGCTGCGATGGGCTTCTCCGAGACTTGGGTGGATAGAGTCAGAGAGTGCATCACCTCTCCTACTTTCTCGGTCCTCATCCAGGGTATCCCTTACGGGTTCTTTGGTAGCAGCAGGGGGCTTCGGCAGGGGGACCCGCTTTTCCCCTACTTATTCACCCTTGTGATGGAGTATTTCACATGTTTGATGGACATCGCGGTACATCGGGAGAGGATTGTACCGATATACAGTAGGGTCTCTCCGGTGGTCTCTCATCTTATTTATGCTGATGACCTTTTGGTCCTGTTGAGGCCTTCCATGCGAGGGATGAGGGAGCTTGCGGCAGTGATGGAGGAGTTCGGACAGCTATCGGGCCTTCGGTTAAACAGGGACAAGAGCAAAGTCTACTTCAGCAGCTCTTGCACTTTGAAGGAGGAGCGGGCCTTGGAGCTTGGGGTGGAAAAGGGGGACCTTTCGGTGAAATATCTGGGGGTGCCCCTTTCCGTCAACTACGCGAAGGATCGTGATTGTCAGAGTCTGGTGGATTTTGCACAGAGGAGGGTTGAGGGTTGGCAGGCGGCTGGCCTATCGTTTGGAGGGCGTATTGAGCTGGTGCGCTCAGTTATCTCTGCTATTGCTCTGTTCTGGCTCCAATCGATTATGGTTTCTTTGGCTACTATCAGAAAGATAGAGGGCATATGTGCCAAGTTCATTTGGCATGGGGGGATCCATGCCATCTCTTGGGAGCAGCTCTGTCGGCCCAGGAAAGAGGGAGGTGTGGGTCTGCGCTCACTTGTTTCTGTCCGGGAGGCGGCGGGGATCAAGCTGGCATGGAGGTTCCTTCAGGGTGATTCTCTATGGTCGGCCTGGATGACTAGTCGGTATCTCCGGGGCAGGAACTTCTGGGTATGTGAAATTGACAACAACTTCTCTGTGTCTTTCAAGCATATCCTGAGGAACCGACCTGTTCTTCGGACGGCTATGCGGAGGAGGATGAGGGAGGGAGGGGAGACGGATCTATGGCTCGATCCGTGGATCTCAGGCCAGTCTCTCCTGGAGATTCTGGGTCCCCAGAGGGACGGCGTGGCATACAGAGGTCTGACTTGTAGGCACATCATCCGTGGTGGGGTCTGGAGGCCAGAGGCGTATCGTTTCACTGCTCCGTTAGGGGAGGAGATCAGACAGGTGCAGATCACTCCGACGGCACTGTCTGATGTCTGGATTTGGGCCCCTCCCGGCCGCTCGGAGGGTGCAGGGGAGTTCCGATTTAGCAGCTGCTACGACCTTGTCCGCACTCACTTCGATGATATTGAGGAGTACGACTTTGTCTGGGGGAAAGGGCTTGCCAGGAAAATGCAATTGTCTACATACAAACTGGTGCTGGGCCGGTTACTTACTCGGGACAGATTGCTTCGGTTCGGGGTTTCTGTCCCTGACCCTAAGTGTGTTTTATGTGAGACAGAGACTGAATCCATTGGGCACCTGTTCTTTCAGTGCCATGTGGCGTGGAGCATCTGGGCAGAGCAGAGCCGGAGACACTTGGGAGGGGTTGGAAGGGAGCGTGACTTCAGAGAAATCCTTAAGTGGATTGGTGATTGCAGGGGCAAGGAGCAGAGCTGGGCTAGGCGTGCTAGATTGAGACTTGCTGCATCAGTTTGACATGTCTGGCAGGAGAGGAACCGGCGCATCTATGAGGGACTATCCATCCCACTGGTGGGCATACTTCATAACATTGAGTCGGATGTACTAGTAATGTCCCCCTGAGCCGGGATTGTATCTCTATGTTGTAACCTTATTGAGATGATGGAATAAAATTTACCCTTTTTCCAAAAAAAAATATATATATATTTTGGAATAAGGGTGAATTTATTCCTCGCATATAGAGAAAAATGTATTAAAGTACAACATCACAACTCTCCATGCCCCAAATAATAATATTATGGGGCCATTACAGATACATCGAATTCTATATTATGTAGAATTCCAATAGGGGGGTAGTCAAGCCCTCAAAGATACGTCTGTTCCGCTCCTTCCAGATGTGCCAAACAGACGCAGCAAAACGAACTCTGGCTCTTCTAGCCCACCCCGGATCCCGGCCTCTGTGATCTCGGATCCAGCTGAGAATGCTCCGGATGTCTCGGTCCACCCCAACTCCTCCTCTCAGCTGTGCACACTGCTCAGTCCAAATGTGCCAGGTCACCGGGCAACCAAAGAATAGATGCCCCATAGATTCGTCTTCCTCATTACATAGCACACATTTGGCATCCGGGATCTGCATCCCAAACCGGAGGAGTCTGTCTCTCGTCATCAGTCTATCCCGGAGGAGACGATATGCACATAGTTGCATTTTCCGTGCAATGCCCTTGCCCCATATGAAGTCCACCTCCTCAGCCTGGTCGTGGTGGGTCCGAACCAAGTCGTAGCAACTACGGAAACAGAATAGCCCTGATCCGCCCCCCGTATCTGGACCGGCCCAGCTCCAGGAATCCTCATGCTGGCTAGCGTCAATAGTAACAAGGCGAATCTCCTCGACAAGCTGAGCAGTATGTGGATAACCCTCCGGCCTCCAAACTCCATCTCTGATGATCCTACTACATGTGAGCCCCCTGCCCGCTTCTCTGTCCAGCTGCCCTCCCAGTATATCGAGAAGGGATCTGGAACCCAACCAAGGGTCTAGCCAAAGGTCAGTGGTCGTCCCATCCTTCATGTGCCTGCGGATAGCAGTCTGGAGCACCGGTCTACACCTCAGGATGGCCTTAAACGTGACCGAGAAATTATTATCTATCCTGCAGGCCCAGAAGTTGGTCCTCCTCAGGTATCTGTTCGCCATCCAATCCATCCAGAGCGACCCCCCCTGATGAATCTCCAAGCCATCTTCACACACGCTGCCTTCCTAACCGCATGGAGAGGCCTCAACCCAACTCCTCCTTCCTTCCGAGGCCGGCATAATTGGTCCCAGGATATCGCATGTATCCCTCCCCTCCAGATGAAGTCAGCACAGATGGCCTCCACTCTCCGAATAGTAGCCGTGGGGATCTGGATAGACTGGAACCAGAACATCGTGATGCCTGTCCTTCCACTCTCCTCTGCGTGAAGTCCACCAAGCTGTGACAATCCTGCTCTCGGGCATAGTTGACCGTCAGCGGGACCCCCAGGTATTTCACTGGAAGCTCGTCTCTGTCCACACCTAAAGCGAAGGCTCTCTCCTCCTGAAGTGTACACCGGGAACTGAAGTAGACTCTGCTCTTCTCCCGGTTTAACTGGAGCCCAGAAAGCCGCCCGAACTCCTCCATGATGTCAGATAGCGCTCTCATACCCCTCATGGAAGGCTGGAGTAGCACCAATAAATCGTCAGCATAGATCAAATGGGATACAGCTGGACTCACCAACCGGAAAAGGGGAACAATCCTCCCGCTATGCACTGCCACATCCATCATACAAGTAAAGTACTCCATCACCAAGGTAAAAAGATAAGGGGAGAGGGGGTCGCCCTGCCTCAACCCCCTGTTGCTACTGAAGTAGCCATGCGGCGTGTCCTGGATGAGGACAGAGAAGGTAGGGGAGCAAATGCACTCCCTCATCCTCGCAACCCACCTCTCGTCAAACCCCATGGCAAGCATCAAATGGCACAGGAAGTCCCTGTTGACCGTGTCATACGCTTTCCGGAGGTCAAGTTTCACACAAGCCTTCATCCCCCCGGTTTGCTGAACTCCCTCACCATCTCGTGAGCTAGAAGGCTGTGCTCCGCTATCGACCGGCCCTTGATGAACGCTGCTTGATTTTGGGACACTAATTCCTGCATAATCCCCTCCATACGCCTGCACATAAGATAAGTGATAATCTTGTAAAGAAAATTACAGCAAACAATGGGCCGAAAGTCTGCAAGTGAGGTCGCTCCCTCCTTCTTAGGAACCATCGTCAAAAAAGTATGGTTCATTATATATATATATATATTTTTTTGGAAAAAGGGTAAATTTTATTCCACTATCAGCGCAATAAGGTTACAGCATAGAGATACAATCCCAACTCAGGGGGACATTACTAGTACATCCGACTCAATGTTATGAAGGATGCCCACCGGTGGGGTGGTCAGTCCCTCATAAATACGCCGGTTCCTCTCCCTCTAGACATGCCAAACTGATGCAGCAAGCCTCAATCGTGCACGTCTGGCCCAACTCTTCTCCTGGCCCCTGCAATCTCCAATCCACTTAAGGATTTCTCTGAAGTCACGCTCCCTTCCAACTCCTCCCAAGTATCTCCGGCTCTGCTCTGCCCAGATGCTCCACGCCACATGGCACTGAAAGAACAGATGTCCTATGGATTCATTCTCTGTCTCACACAAAACACACTTTGGGTCAGGAACTGGGACCCCGAACTGAAGCAGTCTGTCCCTAGTAAGCATCCGGCCCAGCACCAGTTTATATGCAGACAGTTGCATCTTCCTGGCTAGGCCCTTCCCCCAGATAAAGTCGTACTCCTCGATCTCATCGAAGTGGGGACGAACAAGATCGTAGCAACTGCTAAATCGGAACTCCCTAGCACCCTCCGTGGAGCCGGGAGGGGCCCAAACCCAGACGTCAGTCAGTATAGCAGGAGTGATCTGGACCTGCCTGATCTCCCCTCCTAACTGAGCAGTGAAACGATACTCCTCTGGCCTCCAGACCCCACCTCTGATGATGTGCCTACAAGTCAGACCTCTGTACGCCACACCGTCCGTCTGGGGACCCAGAATCTCCAGAAGGGACTGACCTGCAATCCACGGATCAAGCCATAGGTCCGTCTCCCCTCCCTCCCTCATCTTCCTCCGAATAGCCTTCCGAAGAACAGGTCGGTTCCTCAGGATATGCTTGAAAGCCACAGAGAAGTTGTTGTCAATATCACATACCCAGAAATTCCTTCCCCGAAGATACCGACTAGACATCCAAGCCGACCAAAGAGAACCGCCCTGAAGGAACCTCCACGCCAGCTTGATCCCCGCCGCCTCCCTGACAGATACAAAAGAACGCAGACCCACACCTCCCTCCTTCCTAGGTCGACAGAGCTGCTCCCAAGAGGTGGCATGAATCCCCCCATGCCATATGAACTTGGCACATATGCCCTCAATCTTTCTAATAGTAGCCAAAGGTACCATAATAGATTGGAGCCAGAATAAAGCAATAGCAGATATAACCGATCGAACCAGCTCAATACGCCCTCCAAAAGATAGGCCAGCCGCCTGCCAGCCCTCTACCCTCCTCTGTGCAAAGTCCACCAGACTCTGGCAATCTCGGTCCTTCGCGTAGTTGACAGATAGGGGCACCCCCAGATATTTCACCGGGAGATCTCCCTTTTCCACCCCCAGCTCCAGGGCCCGTTCCTCCTTCAAAGTGCAAGAGTTGTTGAAGTAAACTTTGCTCTTGTCCCTGTTCAACCGAAGACCCGATAACTGCCCGAACTCCTCCATCACCCCCGCAAGCTCCCTCATCCCTCGCATGGAAGGCCTCATCAATACCAATAGATCATCCGCATATATGAGATGTGAGACCACTGGTGAGACCCTGCTGTATATCGGTACAATCCTCTCCCGATGCACCGCGATGTCCATCAAACAGGTAAAATACTCCATCACAAGGGTGAATAGGTAGGGGGAAAGCGGGTCCCCCTGACGAAGCCCCCTGCTGCTGCCGAAGAATCCGTATGGAATACCCTGAATGAGAACCGAGAATGTAGGGGAGGTGATGTACTCCCTGACTCTGTCCACCCATGTCTCGGAGAAGCCCATCGCACCCATCAAATGACAGAGGAAGTCCCTGTTGACGGTGTCGTATGCTTTCCTCAGGTCGAGCTTCACACACGCCTTCATCCCTCCTGGCTTGTGGAACTCCCGAATCATCTCATGAGCCAGCAGGCTATGCTCAGCAATAGACCGCCCCTTGATGAATGCCGTCTGATTCCAAGAAACCAGACCCTGCATGGCGTCCTCCATCCTCCTGCACATAAGGTGAGTAATTATTTTGTACAAATAATTACAGCAAGCAATCGGTCGGAAGTCAGCAAGGGAAGTCGCCCCCTCCTTCTTGGGCACCATCGTCAGGAAGGTGTGGTTTAGCTCCTTCAGGAGCTTGTCCGTCTCAAAGAACTCCTGTATAGCCTCTAGAACCTGGGCCTTGAGGGCACCCCAATGTCGCTTGTAGAAGCCGCTAGACCGGCCCAGGGGACTTGGAAGCATCAGCCTGCATCACAATCGCCTGCATCACAATCGCCTCCACCTCCGCCATCCGGATAGGAGCCATGAGAAGACTGTTGCCATACTCAGTAATCAACGTCTTCGTAGTCAGCTGCGGGAATACAGTGGGATAATCCGTCTGACGATAAAGCTCAGAGTCCTGTGGTTCAAACCCACCAAGCTAGGCTGAATGTCCGCCTCCGCCCCCACCTGAGCTAGGGAGGCAGGACATATATATATATATATATATATATATATATATATATATATATATATATATATATATATATATAATTTCTTTATCCAAATGTAAAATATATAATTTGTGAATAGAAAAACATAGATTTTGACAAACAAAATTCTTTTGATTTGATTGGTAATGATGTAAATGTTTTCTGCTCTACGGGTGACTTTACTCTAGTAAATTGTGTACATCATTTAAATAGTGGTTGATATTCTAATTCTTGTAAAGCTCAGGTTGCTCATGAAGTATCAATGCACATGGATGAATTTATTCATATCCAAACTGGCCTGCAGGTATGTTCAAAACCAACTAGTGCTTCTAATCTTGTCTACGAAATCCGTCTTGTTGATCTCTGAATTCTTTAGCTTCCAAATAAGACGAGAGTATATGATGACTGCGAGCTTAGAAACTGAACTTATCTTTACAACCTGGTTCGGTCAACGTAAGATGCATTCCAAATTACTTTAGACGTTGGCCTATTATGCATACTTGGGTTCAAGACTATCCCAATTTGGGCTGATACTGGTATCATCATTTTCTGTCTGAAGGAACTTTAACTGTCCCTAACTTGTTGCAGCTCATCAAAGAATATCTAGCACAAGAGATTGTTGAGTTAATTGAAATATTGTGCATTTAGATTTCTTGACCATTGTTGCAAAGTTATTAAAGGCGCAAGATGCACCAACCAAAGCGTGTACAAGACTGAGGCGCGAGCCTCATGAAGGCGAGACACACATTTATTCAATATTTATAAATCATACATGAGTATATGTAATATATATTGAAAGTGGATGTGCCAGAGTGGTTATTGGGCATTACTATGAATGATGTTGGTTTTTTCCCCTTTTGATCTACCGTGCCGGGAAGCTTCTAAGAGTTCAGTTTTTTTTTTTCCTGTTTGATCTTAAGAGACTTTTTATTTCCAAGAGATATTAACTGTCATATCCAATGGTGGTCCCTACTCACAGGGGAAAAATATTGGTTTGTAAAAAAGCATATTAAAGGAAACATAAAGCAGCGCATGCATGAGGTGCGCCTCAACTAGGAATGAGCCTCACTGAGGCACGTGCCTTACAAAGGGTGCCTTGCCCCACATGTTTTGAGGCACAGAATCTGGAGCCTCGTGCGACTTGCACCTCAGGTCCGCCTTTGATAACTTTGCACTGTTGAATTTTAGGTGACACTAGGCATGTGAGTAGGAGAAAGAGAAGAAATGGTGGTTAACCCTAAAAGTGTACAGATATAATTATTTGGGGAATAACCAATATATTCTCCGCAGGATAGTTTATTCTTATTGATATATCTCAAGAACACAATTATGGAAAGAGGCCGGTAAGTCAACAATACAAATATAGACTCAGAGACAAATATTGAAACTCAGTATGGAAAGGTGGACCTTTGATTATGGAGAAAGATGTTTAGAACTTTCTGCTACATTTCTGGGCAATGATTAAGTACTAATCTAATGGAAAAATGAATGTGACATGCAAGATGCATGCACTCTGGGAGCAAACATATGCATACTAAAATATTAAAAAAAATTGCTGGTTATAATATACATATTACTGGGCTTTTACAATGAATATCTCTAACGATATTTTTGTTCAGCACTATGCAGATAGTAAAGCACATTTTTCTTGCCTACTATGTTTTCTTATTCTTATCTTCCTCCAACTCTCCTCCCTTGGCACATGTAGGTTTAGTTCATTTCTTTCTTGTTCTCAGGTTGTCATTCAAGCTGGATTACTAAAGGAAGGTCTATGCTCAGTTCAAGATGAGAGTGCAGGTGAGCACTTCTTCTGTAATCTGTATGAAGTTGATTGTTGTAACTTATAAGTTTGCATGTTCTGGATCAAAGTTGTTGTGCAGTATTAGAACCATATAGCCGCAGTGAACATCCATTTTGGGCCCAACTTCATAACAAATGTTGCCATACCAATCTGGATTGTGTTTGGTCTTCCTCTTTAATGATCTATTATAACAGACATCTTTGGTGATCTATTACTCTATCCTCATGTATTTGTGTCATTTTCCCGTGCCTTCCGGTTCATTAGCCACCATTTCTCCTTATTTTGTGCAGGCACGTCGTTGTGTCCTTTTCTAGTTCCAACTTTAGATCCTGTTTATCTTACCACAAAACCAAGTTGTAGTTTTGTCTATTTGGTTCTAAATATCATGTGTCTAGCCTCATCATTCAATACTCAAAGTTCTAATTTTGACCTGTAGAAAGTCAAATAGGAAGGAACTTGCAACTGATAAAGAAAACTTGTGCTGCTAAGACTGATATGCAGCATCATTATCATCTTAAGCCTTCTTAATTTGCTATGCTACTTTTGTTTCGTTATGGTTCATCGGATGGTTCTTTTTCTGAATGGTTATGTGCTTACTTCAGCGTCTATATTCTAATATATCAAAGTGATGGCATGAAGAAGGAAACTATATATTAAAGTTTGTGGAAATAGCTTGGTCTTCCACAAACTCATACAACATAAATAATAGTTTGACAAATCAGGTTTTGGCAGCAATTGACATGTTATCAGCCTATTAACCCGCAGTTGGGGACTGATTAAGCAGAATTATAGGGGACAAAATGTGCCGCATAATCCAATTTATCAGTGAACAGACTGCACTGAGTACAATGAAATTTCTTGATATAACGTTGATATAAAATGTATAGCAATTTGTATTAGTGTAGCCATAGACAGAATAACTAGGAGTTATGCATAGGCGTACAAGCAATATTGTAAGAAGCTCCACCAAGGGTACCTAGGTCCCCTCGGATACAACTCTGTTTCATCTAGGCTTAGTTTACCTGCATGGCGTCCAACCCTTTTTACTAGGTGCTCCCATGGGCTTAGTCCGCCTGGGCTTGAATTTAGTCTACCTATGTCCCGCTTAGGCTCCATGGTTATGAATGATTATTACTTTTGCTAACTTTCTACTCTTTTTTAAGGTAAGTAAATGGGTGGCGAATTGTAACTGGTTTATTTGTTTAGTTGCATACTTTCCCTAGTTTTTGGTATGATAGTAGTTGTTTAAGTTGCTTAAGCCAACTCTTTAATTGTTTGACTTGTATCTATTTAGTGTCTATTTTAGGATCTCTTATGTTTATTGTTGTTTCAGACTAGTCTTTGAAAATTTCCAATGCTAAAATTTTCATTTCTCTTGGGCCTCTAGATGCTAGGCTCCTTCCTATCTGCCTGGCAACCGGTTCTGTTGTTTAAACATTCTAGATGAGCATGCCTGAATAGAATGGATCATCACTACAGGCGGGTTCCTTTAATGTTAAAACTATATTACAGTATTGCTAAAATAAAAATGTGAAAAATTCAAAACCTTCTTCTCCTGAGAATCGAACTACTCCTCCAGTCTTACCAAAGGGGGTGGCCTGGGTGGCCAAGAGCTTTGGTAGATTTAGGGAAACTCTAAGTTTGACGTGGACCACCCTTGAGATCTGTCCTTCTTCTTCAGAAAATAATCAAGTCTTTCAATAACTAATACACTATTCATTGCAGGCATGGTGGTGTCTGTATTGGACCCACAACCAGGAGAAACTATCGTTGATTGTTGTGCCGCACCTGGTGGAAAGACACTTTTCATGGCAGCACGTTTGAAGGGCAGAGGTAATCCCTACAGTAATGTTTGGCTAAGGGTCTAGTATTCATTTCCCTTGAACTGTGTTATGGTTTTTCATTTAGCTCTTGTAGGTCTTTTACTTAAAAGCAGTTGTAAAATAAATTTGTTCTTGTTAGGACTGATAGGATTGTAGTTGAAGTTGAAGGTGGCACCAAGGGGCTAAGTAGATTAAAGAGAACTGGAAATGATATGAGGATTGCTAATGTAAATAGGGATATGGCCTTAAAATGGAGGAAATGGATTTTTGTACCAAAATCAAAACTCTAGGATAAAGGTTTTGTTGCTACTGCAGATCATTATTAGATGTCTCTTTTTTCCCCTCAGGTATCTGGTTGATTTAAAATAACTTTCTGCTTTTACTACGACCCATTACATTATACAAGGTAAATTAATGCAGTTGCTGTATGGCTGTAGATTTTAGTTGGCCATTCAAGGCCAATAGGTGATGGATTTGGTAATGTTGTCACTGGAGTGCCAATGTTGAATTTGTTTCAATCAAAAACTTAATATGATACCACTTAGGTATGTTGCAGTCACCTCATAAATCTTGTTTATGTAGAGCTTAGATAACTGTTGGTATGGTTGGTCGGGATATGTAACTTACAGCCCTATACTGTGTAGAACAGACAGCAGTTTCCTGTTACCATGAAAATTCCCATTGGAGATATAAGTGAAAGATTTGCTTGACAGTAACTAAGGCTGGTACTTATAGTACTTGATAGAGGGAAGCAATTGTGCAATCGGAGTCATATCTAAGATATATTTATTTGAGTAGCATAAAATCTCAGGTAATTAAGAAATATCTACTTACAGATCAATGATAGTACTGTTAAAACAATCAGAAATCTGAAGTCTATCTATTTGTATCATAATTATAGTTGAACTTAAACTCTTTTACCACATATATATTCTTTCAGGTGTAATGAACATCTTCATTTATATCAATACTTGTTCTGGTTAAGCTCCCAATCATCTTTGTTGAATAATTGGCCAACTTGTAGTCCTAACACCTTCTTGTTCTTCAATAAATGTAGTTTGATTACTGGAAAAATCTTGTGTTGCAGGTACTATATTTGCAATTGACATAAATAAAGGTCGCTTAAGAATTCTTAAAGATACAGCTAAGTTGCTCGATGTTAATGGTGTGATCACTACTGTCCATGCTGATCTCCGATTATTTGCCGTGAGTAACTTGTTGAAGGGGATTAAGAGATTGCCTTTTTAGCAAATTATGACACTGCATTTTAAGTAATATATATTGAGGATTATAATTTTGTTTTTAGTTTTAGTGAGTTTTTATCTGTCCTAATTTATATTGCATTGTACTGCTGTCATTAATTACAGACTGTATAGGTTACCAATGGTGGCCTGTACGAAGGTTATTCGTCTGAGTCTCATTGCGATGTTGAAGATTGACTTCTAACATGATTCAATATCTCAACTCTGCTGCAGTTCTCATTTGTTATATAGTATTTTGACTTGATTATATGATTTCTTTGGTTGCTAGATTGTTAGTCATGTGGAATTCAACAGGAATTTTAGGAAATCCTACAAAATTCCTACTCTTTATTTGGTTCCTGAAGTAATATCATACTTTAAGTCTTTATCTTCACAGTTTTACCTGATTCCTGTAGGTATGAGAGACAAAGGAGACGAGATGGTGGGTAAACCAAGTTCCTATATAACTCGTAGGAGAATCACACGTCTAAGAAACCACTCATTTCTCCCCATTAGGGTGCATTATTTATAATGATCAAGGAGTACAAGTACAAATACCCAAATACGCATGGAGCCCTAGATTAATCCATAAAACATCCAAAATATATGCAGCCAACCCAAATCTTCAAGTTTCTGTGCATGCTCCAGAAAGGAACTAGATGAGTCTGGTTACCAAATTCAGATTTTTGGTTCCTCTTCCAGGGGAGTTCATTCTTATTTATAATGGTTGTCTCAAGTATACTTACAATACCCCTAAATCCCCAGACCATAAAAACTTCAGAAGTTACCTCTATCCAACCCAAACCATTATTGTTTCAGTTAAGTAAGTTTGTACTCATTCTAGAGAGGAACCAAATGAATTTGGTGCCAATTTAGATTTCCGTTCCTCTTCTGGTCATACGAAATTTCAAGGTTCAATTATGGAACACTCTCTCAAGTTGTACACGGAAAACATGCACTATGTACAACCGGACATTACAAACTTTTGTTCTCGACTCTCCCCCTATAGAGTAGCATGGTTAACGACCATACTCGTTTTGCGTTCTCTGCCTCATTAGATAGCATCATAGATGAGGAAGAAGATCTTCGTTTCTTCCCCTCACTATATCGCATAGCGACGAGGGAGAGGATTTAATATTTTCTCGGTTTCTCCATTTCCACTTTTCCTTTTTTTTTTGTTCTGCTTTATTCTCCCGTCAATGGAGGAGCCCAAACTCTTAATGGAGATTTTCTCCTCTCGTTTTTGCCCTTTTATTACTTTCTTTTTTCCCTTCGTATTTACTCATCGTCATGAAATAAATCCCTCTCTTCTTTTTCTTTTCTTCTTCATCCTCCTCGTGCCTATATGTTAGAAAATTGCGCCATGATCAAACTTTAAATAGAGGTACACTTGGAGACGTTGTTGACTCTACTTCTCAGTCTATAACCATTGAACCCGTTATGATATATTGTTTTATGTGTGTTATAGGCATGATATATGAAGAGAAAGATGCCTAATCCTAGTTTTGAAAAGGTAACTCGTACGGGAAAAATAACGTCTACAGACCAGTGTTGTTAAAGGCGGCGCCAAGGCGTACCTAGGCACCCAAAAGGCGAGAGGTGATATTTTACCGCCTAATCCAAAGGCAGGCGAGATACCTTCTCTAGGCAACACCTAGGCTAGAAAGGCGCCAAAGACGAGATTAGACGAATGGGTAATTAGGCAAGCCTAGGTGCACACATAGGTGTGTTAGACATTTAATGCAGCCTTTTTGGATTTTTTTGTGTTGTTTTATGAGTTTTCTGGACTTGTCTGGTTTTACTTGTTTTTGTATAAGAGTCAGAGGATGATGAGACATAAGAGGAAGATGATGGACAAAATCTATCAATAAATGAGGAAGAATATTTCATTTCGATGATAATATTGATGATAATGCTCATGATGATCTCTTGGACTTAGATGATGAAGATGAATCTCTTAGACTTAGATGATGAAGATGAATGATGGATGATTGAGCAGGAAGAAGAAATATTTGTTAAGTTGTTTAGGAATGTGGAACATTGACTCGTTTATTGTCTTTTTTTTTCATTTGAATAATTTGTCTTCTATTACATGACTTATGTGTGACGTTATTGTTTTTAAACTTAATCTTGTGTTTCATAGACACTATTTTGTGATCTTTTTAAGTTACTTTTTTGTTTTCTGTTGGTAATTTCGTATTATTTTTTTATCATTTCTAGTTTATTGTCTAAAAACTCAAGTTTGATTAGTTTATAGGGATAAATGTATTATCAAAAGGGAATTTGAGAAGTTGTCCAGGTGGTACTTTTCTGTTGGGAACGAATCGCGGAAACCGTTCCCCCAAACCTAGAAGGCGTGAGAGAACTGAAGTAAAATGCAGAAACCAAATCACCGAAAACATACAGAGCCAAACAACTCAAATACAAACAATTTTGACGTGAAAAACCCTTGCGAAAAAAATATGGGACGATCAGAGTCCAACTCTAGAAAGCCTCCACTAATGGAATAAGTATCCCGACTCCTTAAAGATTTTTCACCTATCCAAACCGGATCACCACAACTACTTGAAGCATAAGACTCGATTACAGACTCCGAAGAACAAAGTCAACAAAAAGGATTACCCAAAGTCACCTTTTCTTCAATGTAGCCATCGATCTCCCTTTCTCTCTCCAAAAGTTGATAGCACTTGCATACACTTTGCATAGATTAGGGTTAGGAAACCTACCCCTCATTTCCGCAACAAATCTTGACCACTAGATTTGATCCAACAGCGTATAAAATACCCCAGAACTCGCACTGTCCCGACAGGACCGAACTCAGTCTGAGTTCGGTTTTTAGCTTCTAGAAAGGTTCCGACTAAAAAAGGACCGAATTCGGACCAATTACGGTCTCCAATGTCAGAAAGGTTCTGACTGAAAATGACGAGTTCGGACCGAACTCGGTAAATTTGGACATAATCTCAAACTGCTTGCCTCTGAACTCTGCGCCGACACCCCGAGCTTCTCCGACACACAGATGACGACCGTCGCACTCCGGGATATTCTCTACATAGGTTGGGAACCCAACCCACTTCCAACATTTACTTCCCTAGACGAGGCTAGGCACGCCTAAGCTCTCCAAGGTGATGAGGTGAGGCAGCTCGCCTAGGAGCGCCTAGAGCTTTTTGAAACATTGCTAAGACTAGAGAAACCACTTGTACGTCCACATATTCAGGAGTACAAGTACGTTTTCAGGAATATTTTCCTTAAAAGCCTATAAATTACTCAGAAGCCCAAGATTATTTCTAGCTGACTTTGACCTGAAAGCTAGTTCATGTTACTTGTTCTAGAGAGGAATCAAATGAATCCAGTTACCAAAAGCAGATCTCTGGTTCCTCGCAGTTATAGAAACTTCTCTAGATCCTATTCTCCAACAATTCAGCAGGCAAATTTTGATTGCTTGCTGAACCTAACAACATGTAGCAATTTACCTTAACACTTATTTTATGTACAATTGAGTGGGAGTTTGTGTTTTAATTGTGTTCTTTCTCTTGTGCTATACTAGGTTGTGTTGGAGTTTGGCCTTTGTTTTGGAATTTTAGTCCCACATCGGCTAGGCCAAAGAAGTTGTATCTCTATATATTAGCTATGCTCTTTTAGAGATTCACATGTGGTGTGAAGCTGCACATGGGTGTGCCATGTGGGGGTATTTTTCTAATGGGAAAAACGCTAAATCAACAATGAAGCATTTATGTTTTTTGCTCTTGGAAAATTTATTTCCATTGGAGCTAAGCCCCTACGGGGCTTAGCGACTCGGACTCGGGCTCGGGCTCATGAGACGTAATGTGACGTTTTGTTGGCACACTTTGCACTTAGCACGTCAGCATCGTCGCTAGGCGCATAGTGCGCTTAAATTGCGCGAGCCTGCGCACGGTGCGCGTGTTGCGCGGATTGCGCAGGGTGCGTGCGGTGCGCAAGTAGCGCACGTTGCGCGAGTAGCGCAGTGTGTGCATTGCGCGGCTTGCGCAGGTTGCTCGCGGTGCGCAAGTGGCGCACGTTGCGCGACTAGCGTAGTGTGCGCATTGCGCGGCTTGTGCAGGTTGCACGCAGTGCGTGTGGCGCAAGTGGTGTTGTGCGTGCTGTGCGCGCAGTGTGCTAGTTGTGCGGGTGGCGCAAGTTGCGTGCGCTGTGCGCAAGTTGCGCACGTTGTGCGCAAGTTGACTTAGATCGTGTCTATACATGATTTGAGCGGTTACAGCACGTTCGGGACGGTTTTTTCCACGTCCCAAACGTTCTGCTAACTGGGCAGTTACCGAGCGGACTTATATAAGGCTCTCTTCTCTCACACAGAAAAAGAACAAGTAATAGAACATAGAGTACAATAGTATTTTTTAACACAAGTATAGAGTTCAGAATTTCTTACGAATTTCCACTGACTTTGAGAGAGAAGAGTAGCGTTTCACCAGCGTCACTTAGCGCCGCAGGAGTCCGCTGCCATTCGAGGAGTCAGAAGAGCAGAGTGTTTCAGAGTTCTCTGACGAACTTGCTGGTTCCTGGAAGCTATTCGTGTGGGGCGAATTAAGCTTTGAGCAACGTTGATCATTCATCCCAGCAGGCCATCTTACATATTACGTCTGTCATCGCTGCTGCTGTTAGCATTTCGATTCGTACATTCTGTTTAGAAGTGCTACTGTCGTTTGCTACTGTTACGAAATCTTTTTAGATTATCGTAATCCAGAATCCTCCTAGGATCTCTGTTGTGCACCTTCTTTGAAGTATTGCGTTGAAACACTGTTTTTACAATTATTTCATTTTTTCAGTTTTCCATCGAAAATTGTGCCCCGGCAATAACAATCTCAAAGCTTAATTGCTACGATGGAAAATTTTCGTGCTTCACTTATCAATCCTAACTTCTCTAAGTTAGAACAATTTGATGGTAAGCACTATCAAATCTGGAAAAGAAATGTTTTTCTCAATATTCAGTTCTCTGATGTTGATCACGTGCTGATTGAGGAGGAACCTACTGTTCCAGAAACTGTATCTGCAGCCGCAATCTCTGCGGCTACTAAGAACCAGGCCAAGTGGAGAAGGGACAATAGCATTTGTTGGCTTATGATCCTAAATGCTATGGAAGATTCCATTGCCGAATCTTATTCAAAGGAGACTGTTCACTGTTGCCAGAGAGATTTGAGAGTCTCTGGAGAAACTGTACGAGGATGATAAGAACCGTAGCAAGATATTTCTTGTTGAGAAATATCACAAGTGGTTCTTCGAGGACGAGAAGCCAATGCTGCCGCAGGTGAAAGAGTCCCTGAAATTGCGACAGAAGTTGAAAGACTATGCGATGCCTCTCCCCGACAAGTTTGTTGTTGGAGGGATCGTTTCGAAGCTCCCTGCTGGGTGGAGTAAGTTCTATGCAAACATGCATAGGAAGAAGTTGGAGGTCAGTCTCGACCAAGGGCGGAACCAGGAATTCAAGTAGCCCTGGGCTGAACTAAAAGTATGTTATACTTAGTCCAAAATATTAAGAGTATAAGACAACATCAATTAATCAAAACACTCATGTATGTTTAGAAAATTTTGCTTTATAAGACAATATTAATTAATCAAAACACTCATGTACTTAGTCCAAAATATTTTTTACTTACTTTTTTCTTTCAGATTTTCCATTTCAAACTACATTAAAAGAAATATAGGTTCAAAAAAGAATCAAAGCAAATGAACTAGTCGAAAACAATTTGTATTTGTACTACATGTACATACTACTTACAAAGCAAAAAATGGTAATAAATGAACAAGTCTGCAAAAAAAATGGCAAAAAAATGGTAAAGAAATGAACTTCATGCTCCAGTATGCTGATACATACCACCATTATCATATCTCTACAGCATGTTGATACATACCACCATTATCGTCTTCATCACCGTCGTTGTCACCATCACCAAACACTTTCTTCCTCTTCCTTCTCAAACTATTTTCTTCACCAAGATCCAAAAATTTCATCTTTACAGCATGTCAGCATGCTAAAGAAACAAAAATTGCATCTCTAACCAATGATTCACCAGGTATTAATTCAAATAATCCTTTAGCTAATTGATAAAAAATCTACAGCATGCTCCATTGTCCCATTAATGGATTATTAATTCCAATTTCATCTCTAAATTAACAGAGTACTCTAAATTAACTTTGCATTAAATTAACAGAGACATTTCTATAATAAAAAAAATCAGGCGGTAAGACATTACGACAAACATTTGATGTGCAAAAATTAATATACCTTGCTATGTTTGCTTTCTCCAGATCCAAAGCAGCTCGGCAACGACAACGATGGCGAGCGGAACCACCGATCGACGATCATAAACTTTTGCTTGCAGCCTTGAACAAGATTTGAAACTGAAGATGAAAGATGAGGAAAGGAGAAGTTGAGATCAAAGTGACTTATAGAGAGTGATTGAATGAAAAAGAAAATACCTGAGAGAGGAGGAAGCCATAATGGGGAGGAGGAGGGGGTGAGGGGCGGGGGGCTCGAGGGGCGTTCGGCAGAGAGGACATGAGAGATGGGAAGGGACGGGAGAGACAGAGAGGATGGGAAGGGACCGGAGAGAATTAAGACTTGGTCCGTGTCGCTCTGTCCATTTGGTTAAGAATTGGAGGTCCGGGTGGGCTGGTATGCGGGCTGGAGGGGTGGGCTAAGAATAAAATTTGTGGCTTCTTCTGCATTAAATTTTTTTTAAATTTTTTTTAGGGTGGGCTGGAGCCCACCCCAGCCCACACCTTAGTTCCGCCCCTGGTCTCGACGATCTCCTGCAGGAAGTCTACGTTAAGGACCAGATGAGGGCTCAACTGAAGGTGGACGCACTGTCCAAGCAATTGGCTAACGCCAATCTGGTTCATACCAGGGAACTAAGGGGAAAGCGTACGGCTTCCCACAGCAAGAAGAATGACCCTAACAATCTGAACGTGAAGGGGACTTCCTTCAAACAAAAGAAGGCAAAGTCTCAGATACCTTGTTTCAAGTGTGGCAAGAAGGGTCACTTCAAGAATGAATGCAAAGCAAAGACCAATCAATCAGAGCAAGGAGAGCCTAGCAAGGTATCTATGATCACTGACGTTGTTTCTATGATTGCGCAGGTCGATGCGGTGGGGGTTGACTCTGACTGGTGGGTAGACACTGGAGCCACCTCCCATGTTTGCTCATGCAAGGAGTGGTTCACCACCTATACACCAACTTCTGAAGTGGTTATGGTGGCGAACCAGGTACAAGTTGAAGTACTCGGGATCAGGACGGTGGTTTTGAAGCTGACTTCGGGGAAGTCTCTGACGCTTCAAGGTGTGAAGCATGTATCTGCTATCGCAAAGGTGTGAAGCATGTACCTGCTATCGCAAAGAGCCTGATCTCGGGAGGCCTACTCTGCAATGCAGCCTCAGGATGGACATCAATGCTGGCCAGATGGTGATGTCTATTAAGGAAACATATTTCGGAAAAGCTTTTTATACCGAAGGAATGTTCAAAATTCAGCTTGTAAATCAGTCCAATGTAATTAATGCAATCACACCTTCTGCTTATACTCTTGAGTTGTGGCATAATAGGCTAGGACATGTTCATTGTAAACGAATAAACAAAATGTCTAGTCTATGACTTATCTCCAAGTGTGGGAGTAAGGTAGAGAAATGTGAAGTTTGTGCTCAAACGAAGATCACAAGGAAACCCTTTCCTCGGGTTTATCGAAGTACAGATCTTCTGGAGTTGGTACACTCCGATATCTGTCAATTCAAACAATTCTCTACAAAGGCCGGGATGAAGTATTTCATAACCTTCATCGATGACTTCTCAAAGTATGCGTTCGTCTATTTGCTGAAGGCGAAAGACGAAGCATTCGAGAAGTTCAAGGAGTTCAGGGCCGAAGCTGAGCGACAGACTGGACAACAACTCAAGAGAATAAGAAGTGATCGAGGTGGAGAGTACATGTCTCATGAATTCACATCGTTCTGCAAAGAACATGGAATTGTCAATGAGACTACGACTCCGTACTCTTCTCAATCAAACGGAGTAGCATAGAGGAAGAACAGAACATTAACAGAAATGATTAACTCAATGCTGTTGACTGCGGATCTTCCAAAGTGCTACTGGGGAGAAGCTGTATTGACGGCCACTTTTATTCTAAATAGAGTGCCTCATGCAACTTCAGACATTACTCCTCAGAACTCTGGTTCAAGTTCAGACCTAACTTGAATGTCATTCGAGTGTGGGGGTGTCTGGCATATGTCAAGCTTCCAGATCTGAAGATTCAGAAGCTTGGGACAAGGATTACAAAGACGATCTTCTTGGGGTATGCCAAGAAGAGTGATGCTCGAAGATTTCTTGATATTGAGTCAAATCATATCATTGAATCTCGCGATGCAGAATATTTTGAAGACAAATTTACAATGCACAAGAATATTGTTCTGGTGGATATACCGGAGAATAATGAGGGTGCGCAAGAAACTGAAATTTTCAATAAAGTAGTCCAAGAAGATGTTATTGTTGAAACAACGGTTGAACCAGAACTCGCTGAGCCGTCAACAAAGCGTGTGAGGAGGCCGAAGGACTTCGGAAATGATTGTCACCTATCATGTGGAAGCAGATCCGCTTACCTATGATGAGACGGTGAAGACCAGAGACACGGTTTTCTAGAAGGAGGCGATTGACAATGAAATTGATTCCATCACCTCAAATAACACTTGGATGTTGGTTGATCTTCCTGAAGGAGCAAAACCCATCGGATGCAAATGGATCTTCAAGAAGAAGATGAAAGCAGACGGAACTATTGACAAGTTCAAGGCTAGGTTGGTAGCCAAGGGGTTTTCTCAGAAGCAGGGGATTGACTACTTTGACACGTATGCTCCAGTAGCCCGGATGACCACCATCAGAATGTTGATTGCTCTTGCAGCAATACATAAGATGGTGATACATCAGATGGATGTTAAAACGACTTTCCTAAATGGTGAGCTGACCGAAGAGATTTACATGCAACAGCCAGAGGGATTTGTCGTCAAGGGTCTTGAAGACAAAGTCTGCAAGTTGGTAAAATCCTTGTACGGTCTTAAACAGACTCCCAAGAAGTGGCATGAGAAATTTGACAAGGTTATAAGGTCAAATGGCTACATGATCAGCGAGACGGACAAGTGTGTTTACACGAAGTTCACTGATGGAAGTGGTGTGATCGTTTGTCTGTACGTGGACGACATGCTGATCCTAGGTACGGATATGGGCTGTGTCACAGAGACAAAGAAGTTCATCTCAAGTAAGTTCAGTATGAAGGAATTGGGGGAAGCTGATGTGATCTTAGGGATTAAGATCATCCGGACAGACACTAGATTAGCGCTGTCACAGTCTCATTATGTTGAGAAGATGATCACTCGTTACGGATATCAGGATCTTCCAGGGATCGATACGCCATACATGTGTGATCTGAAGCTAAAGCCTAATTCAGGGGAAAGCGTCAGGCAGCTGGAGTATGCAAGCGTAATCGGGAGTTTGATGTATGCTACTATCACTGTTGTCTACTGTTGTTTTCTGCGGAAAACGGATCCTGTGGAAAGGTTGGCTTAAATACCTTAATGAGTTCTCAGGCAGAGTGAATGCCTGATGTGCTTTACAGGAAGTACGGTAGCGCAGCACTACAAGGAGTGAAACTCCATGCTACTGTGGGGTGACTCCACCATAAGGTTCCTGAAAGGGCTAATGCCTTGGCTATATGAGTCAAGTCACAGCGGCGTAGCACCGCAATTAGGCAGGTAGCCTAATGCTGTATTTTGAAATGAAAGAGGGTATAGTCAGCACTACAAAGAGAAGGAGTTCCTCATGTTACAATGGCACGACACCACATAAGGTACCCGGATAGGGGTAAAGCCTCGGTCTTGCAAGCCATGTCGTTGCGGCGTAACACCGCAAGGGAGCCTAAGGCTTTATGCTGGGTAGTTTGGCACTACAAAGAGGCGGTGACCTCATGCTACAGTAGTATGACACTACGATGAGGTTCCCAATACGGAATAAGGTCTCGGCTTTAGGCCATGTCATAGCGGCGTAGCACCACAAGGGAAGCGCAAAGCGCTTCATGCCATGTCTCTTTAACAAAGAACTCACCTATAGTGTATGAAAAGAGATATTAGGCCGTCTCTTGAGGGTAAACTTGTAGACGTCCAAAATTATACACTGAAACCAGGCTGGCACAGGGCCTTTAATGTGTAGCCAGAAGCACATGTAACTACATTATGTGAGTGGAAAGAATTTCAGCTATAGTGCAGAATTCAAGGCTTAGTCCATTCTTGTATTATAGGAAGCCTAAGGCTTTATGCTGGGTAGTTTGGCACTACAAAGAGGCGGTGACCTCATGCTACAGTAGTATGACACTACGATGAGGTTCCCGATACGGGATAAGGCCTCGGCTTTAGGCCATGTCATAGCGGCGTAGCACCGCAAGGGAAGCGCAAATCGCTTCATGCCATGTCTCTTTAACAAAGAACTCACCTATAGTGTATGAAAAGAGATATTAGGCCGTCTCTTGAGGGTAAACTTGTAGACGTCCAAAATTATACACTGAAACCAGGCTGGCACAGGGCCCTTAATGTGTAGCCAGAAGCACATGTAACTACATTATGTGAGTGAGAAGAATTTCAGCTATGGTGCAGAATTCAAGGCTTAGTCCATTCTTGTATTATAGTCTGTTATTTGACCCATGCGGGAAGATTCAAGTCGTCAGCGACATCTCTCCTAATACATGATGGACAGTTACTGTGGGGAACACTCAAACCCATATATAGAGATATGTGGGGGATTGTTGAAGTTTGGCCTTTTGTTTTGGAATTTTAGTCCCACATCGACTAGGCCAAAGGAGTTGTATCTCTATATATTAGCTATGCTCTTTTAGAGATGCACATATGGTGTGAAGGTGCATATGGGTATGCCATGTAGGAGTATTTTTCTAATGAAAAAAAGGCTAAATCAACAATGAAGCATTTATGCTTTTTGTTCTTGGAAAATTTATTTCCATTGGAGCTAAGCCCCATAGGGACTTGACGACTCGGGCTCATGAGACGTAATGTGACGTTTTGTTGGCTCACTTTGCACTTAGCACGTCAGCATCGTCGCTAGACACAGTGCGCTTAAGTTGCGCTCGTAGCGCGAGCCTCTTGCACAGTCGATTGCGTGCGTTGTGCAGTTTCCGCAGGCTGCGCGCGGTGCGCAAGTTGCGCGCGTTGCGCGGTTTGTGCAGGGTGCGCAAGTAGCACACGTTGCGCGAGTAGCGCAGTGTGCGCATTGCGCGGCTTGTGCAGGTTGCGCGCGGTGCGCAGGTGGCGCACGTTGCGCGAGTAGTGTAGTGTGCGCATTACGCGGCTTGTGCAAGTTGCGCGCGGTGCGTGTGGCGCAGTGTGGCGCAAGTGGTGCTGTGCGCGCAGTGTGCTAGTTGTGCGGGTGGCGCAAGTTGCGCGGGTGGCGCAAGTTGCGTGCGCTGTGCGCAAGTTGGCTCTGATCGTGTCTATACACGATTTGAGCGGTTACAGCACGTTCGGGACGATTTTTCCCACGTCCCGAATGTTCTGTTAACTGGACAGTTACTGCGCGGGCTTATATAAGGCTCTCTTCTCTCACACAAAAGAACAAGTAATAGAACATAGAGTACAGAAGTATTTTTTGTCACAAGTACAGAGTTCAGAATTTCTTACGAATTTCCACTGACTTTGAGAGAGAAGAGTAGCGTTGCACCAGCGTCACTTAGCGCCGCAGGAGTCCGCTGCCATCCGAGGAGTCAGAAGAGCAGAGTGTTCCAAGAGTTCTCCAATGAACTTGCTGGTTTCTAGAAGCTATTCGTGTGAGGCGAATTAAGCTTTGAGCAACGGTGATCATTCACCCCAGCAGACCATCTTATATCTTTCGCCTGTCATCGCTGCTGCCGTTAGCATTTCGATTCGTACCTTTTGTTTAGAAGTGCTACTGACGTTTGCTACTGTTACGATTTTTTTTTTAGATTATCGTAATCCAGAATCCTCCTACGATCTCTGTTGTGCACCTTCTTTGAAGTGTTGCGTTGAAACGTTGTTTTTACGATTGTTTCATTTTCTCAGTTTTCCATCGAAAATTGTGCCCCGGCAATAACAGGTTGTGCAGACACACCTCTAGAGTATTGTGTTCATTCTTGACATGCAACTGACACTCTACTCCTGGACTCTCCTGTCGGACATGATAGGTACATGTCAGGGTTTTGATGGTCCCAAAACATGGTTGAAAATGGTTCATCGTGATCATTGTTGTGCCTAGATAACTATACGAGACATTTTTTTACAAACTGTCTTATTAGAATTTTACAGAAGTAGTAATTATCTATAACATTCATAGATAGTATTAAGATGTAATGTACATAATATGTATGTATGCATTCATGTGTGTATGTTGTTGTGCCCATGCTAGGATTTTAAAAGATGTGCTATTCAGAATCCTTATCCTGTCCATATCCATGTGTGTCCATATCCGTGCAACCTAGGCTCTAAAGACTCTAATTCACTGTTTCATCTTCTTCATCTCTTTCTGAATCGTAAACGCCTTCAAGATTTATTTGTTGCAGGAACTTGAACTTATAATTGAGAAATTATCTCCACCTATTTACCAGTTAATTTAAATGGCCAACATTTCGGGCAGCATTTTTGCGGCAAGTTAAATCCCGGATTAAAGGCTTTATGCTGGGTTTACCTTGGTAAACACGAAAGTAAGGGAGGGTTATGTAAACACGAAAGTAAGAGGGTTATGTAAATACGTGCCCTTGGTTAAGGGGTTGCACATGCGAACTGCCTTGAGTTTTGCAAAACTGCATCTCCCCAAGCCATCTTTTAACCAGGGAAAAGAACAGAGTTCAAATAAATTTACATGCATAAAATCTTCCTGCTTCCTGCCCCTATCCAAACTCAGTGGGAAGAACCTCTAAGCTAAGTTGTAAGCTTGTATTGATTCAGTGGAACATGACGTTGTCATTAACTGTCACCTTATAAATAGGTCAATTTTTTTTTTGTAAATATAGTTTTGTTTTAATGTGAATGTTGCATCACATATTCCAGTGGTTTTTTAAGACAATGAAAACAAGGTGAAGTGACCAGACTGACTAGCATGTCAAGCGGCTGCTAATTGCCTGGGTTGTTCAAGTTGAGTTCTAGTGTTGGGTTGTAAAAACATTAATTTCTAAGCCACTTAAAAGTTGGGTTTAACCCGTTCGAATTCATGTTGACTTTGTCATCTTCATCTCAGGCGATACACTGTATTGGGTGATACGTATTATATTGTACGATACAGAAAAATGTATCATTCCTATCGTATTGTTCAACAAATCCTACCATTTCTAGGTTGTATCATAAGTAAATTGTCCCGAGCGCATCATTCAACAAATCTTACCATTTAGAGGTTGTAGCATACCGTATCGATATGAATCATATATTATGAGATACTCTAAGGCTGTGTTTGATTGGGCTTTTTTTCCATGGAAAATATTTCCACCACAAATTTTCCACCAATTGTAGTGTTTGATAGCTTATATTTTCCATGGAATTATTTTCCAAAAAACTATCATTTTCCATATTTTCTTCTAAAACGGTGGAAAATGAAACTTGTCTAACCCATAGGAAAATATCATTTTCCATGGAAAATAACTATTTTCCGTGGAAAATAATGACAATCAAACAACCAATAAGTGTTGAGAGTCAATAAGGGACTTTTAGTCCCACATCGGAATATGTAGTATGTAGAGGAGGTAGACTCCCTATAAGTAGTGAAGTAGTCCATCAATAAAATCAATCCAACTATTATTTTCTACATGGTATCAGAGCCATAACTCTCTCTCTCTCTCTCTCTCTCCACAAAACAAAATTTTTTTTCTCTTCCCCCGCCCCCAGCTGCCGACCCTAAGCTGCCCCCCCCTCCCACCGGCTACCACACCCTCCCGACCCCTGCCAGCCCCTCCCGCCCCCCTGAAGCACCTCCCGCCCCCCCTGCCAGCCCCTTACGCCCCCTGCCTAGCCCCTCCCGCCCCCTACCAGCTCCTCCCGCCCCCCTTTAGCACCCGCCTGCACCCTACCGCCCCCCCCCCCCTCCAGCACAGTTCCGCCCCCCCCAGCACAGTTCCCCCCCTCCACTCCAGCACCCTCCCGCCCCCCCCTCTCCTCACCCTTGCCTATCTTGCCATGGAAACCCTAACCCTAGCCCTAGCAGCCCCTTCGAAACCCTAACCCTAGCCCTAGCAGCCCCTTCCAAAACCTAACCCTAACCCTAGCCGTCAAAAAAAAAAGGTAAAAAAAGAAAAAAAAGGAAAGAAAAGAAATAACGGACGTATTTCGAAGACAGTCGAGATGTCAAATACTTTATTTGCACCGACTCTGTTCCTAGATTGCGCCGTTTGGAACTAACACATGTTTATGTTGTTATTCCTCCTTCACATCGGGATCTATACAGAGACTAATCATGTCTTCTCTGGTGTCCTGACGTGTTCACTTTACATGCGCGCGCCGGTGCTGGCCAAGTTAGTAGCGCATTCGTAAAGTCTGTGACGTCGTAGAAGACGACGAAGACGAAGAAGACGACGAAGTTGGAGAAGTTGCTGACTCCAACGTCCAAGAAGCCGACGAAGACGACGACTCGGGTTCACAGTTGACGAAGCCATGGATTCGATCAGTGGCAAACTGACGGCCGACGAGATGAAGGCCTTGGTTGATGATATCTTATCAAAAAGATTAACCGAGGTAACCCCACGTGTGATCCATACTGATGTGGATCCGTCCCCTTACAAAATAGGGAAATTGGAGAAGCTGGAGACGAAGTTGGAAGGAACGTCCAACTACTTGAAGTGGTCGCGGCAGGCGATGCGGACACTGAAGGGACGTGGCTTGGTTGGCTATGTCACTGGCCAAGCCAAGGCGCCAGCCGATTACTCCGCCAAGGAGTTTGCTGTGTGGGAGATTGTCAACAACGTCGTGGCTGGGTGGTTAACTGCCTCTTTAACCGACCAGGTGTCGGGCAATGTCGAGGCAATGGAGGCTGCTGCTGATATCTGGCAAACTCTAAAAGATATGTACTCCGGCTCCGGCAACCCTATGCGAGTCTTTCAACTGCAAGATGAACTCGATAGGGTGGCCCAAGAAGAACGTACCATCTCTGAGTACGCGGCCCTGTTGAAGAAGTACTGGTCTGATCTGGATCATTATGATCCTCTTGGGATGGAGGATGCACAAGTCGAACCGGCATTCGCGAAGTATTTTCAGACATTCCTGGCTTATATTTCCCGGCAACGTATGATGAAATTCCTGAAGGGACTACACCCTGTATTTGAGCAGAGACGGAATATCCTCCTATCCCAACCCACGCTTCCGACCTTGGAAGAAGCTATCGCTGTTATGACACAGGAAGAAGCTCGACTGAAGTTGATGTCCAACAAGGGATCCTACCAGGGGGAGCAAGCCTCAGTTGACAAGTCTGCCCTTGCTGCCTTCAATCAACCTCCATCTATGGGTGGTGTTTGCCACAATTGTGGTGACTCCGGACATTACATCCGCTTTTGTCCAAAACCCTTGCGCAATCAGTCTAATGATCGAGGACGGGGTCGTGGAGGCCGACGTGGTGGAAGAGGAGGATATGCTGGTAGAAGGGGCGGACACAAAGCAAATCTGGCGGAAGAAGGGAGAGAGAATCAACTGGCTGAAATAACCCCACTTGAGCGGGAGTTCCTTGAGAAGTTGCGAGGCACAAAGCTGGGTTCGGCCGACAGTCCTGGGGCGTCTTCAACCTCGGGAGATCACTTCACTTGCTTTGCCCAACCAGCACCAATGATTCTGCACGTGCTCTTGCATCTATCCATCAGCCAGGTTGGATTATGGACTCTGGGGCATCTCGCCATGTCACGGGGTCCCATGGTGCGTTTCGAGAATATACTCCCCTACCGTTGCCCGAGAGTATTCAGACCGCTGATGGTACATCCAACCCTGTAATGGGTAAAGGCACTGTCGCATGCACCCCTTCCATCACTCTAACCAATGTCCTTCATGCTCCGTCTTTTCCTGTCAATCTTCTATCCATTAGTGCCATTATACTTGATCTTAACTGTATTGTTTCCTTTGACATTCCTCAGGTGACTTTTCAGGAGAAAGGGCAGGACGACGACTTGGGACTGGCACATGGCATAAGGGGCTGCGGTATTTAGACAGGACTGGACTGGACAACGCGTTGGCATCCTTGGTAGCAGACGCACCACCAGAAGCTCCTGTCGTAGTGTTGAAGCCGACTTGCTACTCCACCACCAGCGTGTAGGTCATTCCTCTTTTCCAGTTATTGGTCGAATGTATCCGTCCTTATATCAAAGGGCTAATAAAGAGAAGTATTTTGTAATGCCTGTGCTTTGGGAAAACATACCAGAAGCTCGTATGTGAGCATGGGGAATAGGAGTTCAGCTGCTTTTGACATGATACATTCGGACGTATGGGGCCCTTGTCCTACAACCGGGATTAACGGCTTTCGATGGTTCGTCACCTTTATTGATTGTTATACCCGCGTGACATGGGTCTACCTTCTGAAGAATAAAAGTGACGTCCTTGAGGCATTTCAGGACTTTCATCGACGAGTGGAAACACAATATGGCGCTAAAATTAAGTGTTTTCGGTCCGACAATGGGACGGAGTATACTAATAAGCGGGTTGCTGAGTATTTTTCCACTCATGGAATACTTCATCAAACTTCATGTGCTTATACTCCGGCTCAAAATGGTGTGGCGGAACGAAAGAACAGACACTTGCTGGAAGTTGCACGGACGATGATGCTGGCTATGAATGTCCCGAAACACTTATGGGGGCAGGCTATATTGACGGCCTATATCTCATCAACAGAATGCCATCTCAGGTATTGGACTGGAAGACACCATTAGAGATGCTTACTGGAGCAACGACATTCACTGTTCCACCAAAAGTTTTTGGATGTGTATGCTTTGTTCAGGATAATCGGCCAGGCGTTGGTAAACTGGATCCTCGGGCAGTTAAATGTGTCTTTGTCGGTTACACGGCGACTCAGAAGGGATATGCCTGTTGGAGTCCAGTCGAGCGGAAGATGTTTGTCAGCATGGACGTTACATTCAGAGAACTCGAACCATACTATGGTTCGGATGAAGGTTTGGCATTTGGTGACACACCTAACACAGGTGGTGTTCGATGGAGGGGGAGATAATAAGCCCAAATGTGGTCGTCGGATCGGTTCCGTGTCCGGTTGTAGAAAACTGGACGAAAGGGGGAGAGCACAGTGACTCAGATACAGAGAATGAAGAAGACGATACATATGTTACGCAGGGGGAGCAGCAGACAAGGGAAAAGGAGCTCCAAGTCTACAGAAGGAGACAACAGAAGTCCAGTACTGTGCCTATGCCGTGCCCTGTGCCTACTGTACCAAGTCCCTTGTCTACTCCTGCTCCAACTCCTGAAGATGTTGCCCCCGCACTGAATCACTCGGATTTTGATGCGGATCTCTCCGACTCGGATGGTATGATCTCTCGACCACCTATTGCTCCCTTAAGGAGATCTTCTCGTATCAATGCGAGTAAGGCTGCTCGTTTTGATGACTACGAACATGACATTGCCAACTTCTTGTCTTATTCTAACATTCTTCGAATTATCGAGCCTTCATTGCATCGTTAGACTCTACTTCGTTGCCCAAGTGTTGGCAGGAAGCAAAGAAAGATCCAAGGTGGAAAGTTGCAATGATGGAAGAACTTGGGGCACTGGAGAAAAATAAGACATGGGAGCTAGTTCCATTACCCAAAGGGAAGAAAGCTGTGGGATGCAAATGGGTGTACACAGTGAAAGAGACGCCAGAAGGAAAAGTCGAGCGATACAAGGCGAGGTTGGTTGCAAAAGGATTCACACAGTCATATGGCATAGACTATGATGAGACGTTTGCCCCAGTAGCAAAAATGAGCATCGTGAGAACTCTGGTCTCCATTGCAGCGAACTATGGGTGGAGGCTGTACCAGCTGGATGTGAAGAATGCCTTTCTTTATGGAGACCTACAAGAAGAAGTATACATGGAGCTCCCGCCAGGGTGCTACGCGACGGAATCAAACGGAGGGACGTCGCAAGGAAAGGTGTGTAAACTGAAGAAGTCGCTATACGGGCTAAAGCAATCTCCTCGAGCCTGGTTTGACAGATTCAGAAAGGCTGTTACAGGCATGGGATACCGTCAAACAAATGCAGATCATACGGTCTTCCTTCAGCATGCAAGAGGCCACATCACTATACTTGCTGTATATGTGGATGATATAGTGATCACAGGTGATGATGAAGTCGAGATCACTAAACTGAAGTCAAAACTCGCGAAGGAGTTTGAAGTGAAGGATTTAGGAGCGATGAGGTACTTTCTAGGTATCGAGGTGTGTGAAGGCGAACAAGGAATTGTTCTCTCACAGAGAAAATACACACTAGATCTGCTAAAGGAGACAGGGATGCTGGGATGCAAAGCAGCGGTCACTCCAATTGACCAGAAGTGCAAGTTGGGAGCAGAAGCAGGAGAGCCCGTTGATCGTGAAAGATATCAACGACTTGTAGGGAGATTGCTTTATCTGGGACACACTCGCCCTGATATCTCATTTGCGGTGAGTGTAGTGAGTCGCTACATGCATGATCCAAGAAAGGGTCATATGGAAGCAGTATTTCAGATCTTGAGGTATCTGAAAGGAACGCCGGGAAAGGGGCTATGGTTCAAGAAGAATGGACGCATAGAAGTTGAGGGATACTGTGATGCAGACTGGGCGAGCTGCATAGACGACAGAAGGTCTACCACAGGATACTGTGTTTTGTAGGAGGAAATCTGGTCTCATGGAGAAGCAAGAAACAGTCTGTGGTAGCACGGTCGACAGCTGAAGCAGAATACAGAGCAATGGCTCTGGGAGTGTCAGAATTGCTGTGGGTGAAAGCGTTGCTGACAGAGTTAAAGCTAGACAAGGGAGCACCATTACGTCTTCTGAGCGATAGTCAAGCTGCAATAAGTATAGCTAACAATCCCGTTCAGCACGACAGAACGAAACACATCGAGATGATTCTCTTCATCAAGGAGAAGCTGGAACAAGGGATACTGAAGATTGACCATGTCCGCTCAGAAGAACAAGTTGCAGACTGTCTGATTAAGGGTCTTAGTTCATTAAGTCTGTCGAAGCTATGTAACAAGATGGGGATGATCAATATCTATCCATCTTGAGGGGGAGTGTTGAGAGTCAATAAGGGACTTTTAGTCCCACATCGGAATATGTAGTATATAGAGGAGGTAGACTCCCTATAAGTAGTGAAGTAGTCCATCAATAAAATCAATCCAACTATTATTTTCTACACTAAGCAAAGCTTTTATGTAAATAGGAGCATGGGTTAGCTTATTTTATTACTAAGACATTAGGCAGATCTAGAGTGAAGTTTATATGTGACAACCGACAAGATTGGCATTTGCGACATGTATGCTCTAGCTTGACGGCAGGTGTTAAAGATGTATGGGACTTGGGCCTACTAAAACCTTTGGTTTAACTTTCACATTATATATAGCGAGTGGATGAATGAAATGAGGATGAGATTCATTTTTCATTTCTTTCCTCTTAACCAGGATCTCACTTTAGAAATATTTTTGAAGATGGCAATGGGGAAGAGAGATTTATGTGATGGGATGCAGACACAATATGATCCATCACAGGGTGCATATATCTGGAATTTGTAAAAGGTGAGCTGTGGAAGAAAAAGTGAGTTGTTGGATTCCCATCTGAGTTAAATCAAACAGACAATGTAGTTCAGGTACACGTATAATGGAGAGTGAGAATAAACGTAGAGTTAAAAAGAATGAGAAAATAGGGGCCATGAAGAAATAGAGCGGAATCACCAAAATGCCTCCCTTATGAGTGGCAATGTGGAGGCAAGGGTGATGGAAGGAGACAGCTCATGAAGTTGAAGACTTGTACTGATCCTCTCTTTTTCTCATTGGAAAAGGGACCGAGTTGATGAATGAAAGCATTATCCATAAAAGTTTTTCAACATGCACAACCTTTTCAATGTCCACCCTTTTATTTCTCAAAAATAATAGTTATAGGTATTTAAGGAGAAATTTTTATTGATTGCTCCCAACTTGAAAAAGCTAATAAGCCTGCTGGTTCCAAGCTCCTAGAGACACTTAAAGGTTGACAATTCTTCATTGAAACTTCAACTATGACAATTTTGCATGAGCAAATCTGTTTGTATGTTTTGTACTGAATTTGTCAATTAACCTTTTGTAGGAAAACGATATGCTGAAGTCTGATAAAGTATTGTTGGATGCTCCTTGCTCCGGATTGGGGGTTCTTTCCAAGGTATTTATTTATTCTAATGCAACAACATTAACATTGGTCTCATTTGCAGAATACTACAGAATATACACTTTTTTCTCCAATAGTTTGAATCCCTTTTAATTTTTCAAGAAGAAATAAAATTTGAAGAAAACATGAACACGTAAGAACGTGCTGGATTAAAAAAAGAAAAAAAGAAGAAGAAAAGAACGGGATTGATGCTTTTGTCTTTGATAACTAAAAAATTATTTGCTGAAATGTTGATTGGTCTGCTATGTAATTTTTTGGATTCCTTGGAAAAAGTTTAGCTTGTTAGAAGTTATGTTTGATCTTGTTATTTTATTCATTTGTTGGGTGCTTGATTGCCTATGTTGGGTGCTCTCGCCACTGTATTTCCCAGTGTAAAAATTTGTTTGATTTGGCACAACATTTAGAGAGTAGTTAACAGAATCTGTTTTAATATATATAGATAAGAGTTTCCAAGAAAACTTGGAACTAGAATTTAAGCAAGATAGTTGATTCGTTTCTTGTTAAAAGTGTTCCTGCTTCTGTTGGTCCACTCTTTTCCTACATTCCTTTGCTTTCATTCCTACTCCTGCCTTAAGGATCATAAGTTCACAACTTTCCTTCTTTTTTGATCATTCTGTTTAAGAGGGCAGATTTACGTTGGAATAGAAGATTAGAAGATTTGGAGCACTTGAAGAACTTGCAAGATGAACTCCTTGATGCAGCTTCAATGTGAGATTATTGACTTCTACTACTACTACTATACAGAATGTATCCTCTGCCTTGAAATGTCAAGAGATGTTGCTATACAATGATGGTCAATCATGTAATTGGTCATTTTCGTTTACTAAAAGGTTATTTGGCTACTGTTGAGCATCAAGTTCTTATCAGATGGTTGAATGGTTGCTATTTTTGCATCCAGGCGATATTGTGCATTGAGCCTTGAAAGGAATCACTATTATGTTCAATTAATATATGTGCAGTAACCTGTTCTAATTAGAGAATCACATATTTCTTTGGTTTGATGGACTGGTTATTACTGTTTTTTACTTGCCATAAAGACTCATTTTCTTTTCATGAATCATATTTTAAATTGTAAATATCATTTTGGATAAGATCTTGTCAAACCATATCCTATAAAAACTTGTATAATTGTTGGACCATTTTAGAAAAAAAAATGATTACTTTTCCAAATTTAAATGTCACTTTCTTGCATGCATGATAGGTTGGTAAAGCCTGGTGGGATACTAGTGTACAGTACGTGCTCCATTGACCCTGAAGAAAATGAGGAGAGAATTGCTGCATTTCTTCTGAGGCACCCTGTATGTTTTTCATAGTTTCGACTTTGATCCCTTTAGTACTAATTTTTCTTGTTCAACATGTAATATATGCACCTGTTTTTTTTTTAACTATAGTTGAACCAAATATTAGGTTGTGCTATTTGTCATATTTTAAACCAATCTACATCTTGATTTGCATTTTAGCATCTTACGCTTGTTCGACACAGCTCTTATTTCTAGCTCCAATACATGTTTTTTAGAATTCCACCTTGTTTTACACAAGCAACCAACCAATTCAGCCTATTGTTTACTTGGCTTTGCTTCAAGTTTTTAGTGAAATTTACTAAGGTTTACCCAGACCACTAATGATTGATTATATTCAACATTTATATTGTAACATAGAAGCTTTTTTTGAGAATATATAACATATAAGTATATACGATATTGGATATATAAAATGATAGAATAGGAGATTAGATGTGTCAATCCTAGCATGTTATAGCGGTTGATTTGATGAGGCTAAGTGGGTTGTCCATGCTATTACAGTTGCTAACATTGTCTTGGCCAAAGAAAGTTTGAAGGATACACTTCTTGAGGCTTCATATGATGAAATCTTACCAACGCTAGTGATAGCACATGTTAGATCTCTGGGTAAAATAATTGTCCGTTTCACAGATATGTAGGCATGCTTATGCCACAAATGTTATCACCCCCATGTATATGTGAATTTCACACATGCTTATCAAATCAATAAAGATCTGAGTTCGAAATAATTGCCAAAGCATCATAATTCGTAACTATATATCTGGACCGGAAATCCGGCTCAACATGGTGGATTGTTAAATGTTAGGTGCTGATGCTGACGCTTTATAAGGTGCTCAGAATTTGTGGCTTCGATATGAAGTGCCAAGTAGTTCGCTGGTTTCGTTGTGAAGTGCCAAATAGAAACACTCGAGGAAGTCTAGAACGACCCTCTTATGGTGAAAATCCTGGGCGCTTTGCTTTGGGCTGGACTGGCATTTAAGTAGTTCGAACTAGGATAAATTCCTTGCTACTTGTATCTTGAATTCTCGATATTTACTGCTTCCTATTGATAGCTTTGTTTTTATTTACTATATTTATGTTGCTATAACCTTAAGATTAGCAATCAAGCTTATCCAACCCTTCTAGGGTTGTCTTCTTGGCAGTCAAGACGAAGACATGGCTAATAGGAGAGGCAGTTGGAGGATGTGGAAAGGTGATTGACTTTTTGCCTCTGCCACATAAGAGAAAGATTGTAGTACTGTAATGATGGTCAAAGAAAGTAGTTAATATTGCCGATGTAACTTTTGTTCTTAAATATGTAAGGTAAAAACTACAAAGCACGAGATAAGAGATGTATTGGTGAATATGGGGACTAAACACCAATTAAAGACAGCAGGCATACTAGATGGTAAATGGATCCAACAAAGGACTGAGGTATCCCTACAATAAGAGGTGACTACTGGATGGCTGTTGAAGGGTTAGAAAAGGAGGGAAAGCCCGAGTAACATGGATCACTCTGATTAAAGTTAAATGAAAAGATTTGCTAAACCTTACTTTTATACAAATTCCTCCAACATGATGGCTTTGGTTGAAGAGATTCATATGGTCATCCTCATCTAGTTGGGACAAGGTATCATGATCATGGTTGAATATACAAGTTGATACAGTCATGTCTGTGAAATCTCTTATAATAATAAACAAAATGCGATTTTTGTTTTGGATACGGTGGCTCATATGTACAACACATGCGATCCAAGATGCAACCCTATCTGTAATATATTTTTGCACAATAGTTTTTAAGAACAAGTTTTGTAATATTTTGCATTAGCTTAAGCCAAAATGATTCTGTAAACAGTCAGGTGCTATTATTTGATAAGACAAAAATTTGCTGGTTGTGTAAATATGATCACTTTCTACTTGTTTATTTAAGTTTCTGAACTGACCAAGGTTTATGCTTTTCTTGCTTTGTACCTGAGAAGCAATCTATGTTGCTAAAGATTAAAGACTTTCCTTTTCATAAAATGTGTAACAGGAATTTGATGTAGATTCTGTAGAAGGGAGGGTTCCTCTAGATTTTGTCACTCAGAGAGGCCACTTCTTCTCAAATCCAGTCAAGCACTGTATTGATGGGTCATTTGCAGCTCGGCTGATTCGTTCCTTGGACCACCCAGCATAAGCATCAGGTTAGTGAGAATAAGTCACATTCTTAATTGTTTGGATAAACATTATATTTTAAACCCATCTCACTTTGACAAACCTCGCCACTTTATCCCAAATTTCTATGGTCTTCTTGAATTATTTTCTTCCATTCGGCTCTCTTAAGGGTCATGTTATCTGAAATGTTAACAAAATCTATATCATTCTTTAACACTTCAAACTATGTTCGTCTAGTCTTACCTCTAGTCCTACCAGCTCCGTTAACTACTATATTATCACTCCGCCTTACAGGAGCATCTATTGGTCTGCATTGTACATCCAAAACCTAAGTCGATTTTCTCTCATCTTATCCTCAATTGGTGCCACCTAAATTCTTACGGATACACTTATTTATTATCATATCCTTTAATGTATTTTTACTCATCCATCCTAGCATTTTCATTTTGGATATGTTGTTTCTCAATTATCCAACACTGATCCATAAAACATGGCTGGTTTTATAGCAGTCTTGTAGAAATTTTCTTTCAACTTTAGAGTTATCTTGCGATCACAAAATACTCTAGAACTACTCCTTTATTTCAAATATCATGTTTTAATTCTATGCATAACATCCTTCTTAATCTCTCCATCTTGATAAATGATTGATCCTAAATAGTGAAAGTTATCATTCTTAGGTATCTCTCGTTCATCTATATGAACTCTCCTCCCATTTCTCTTCAACGTCGGGTTGTACATTTTATATACTCCGTTTTTGTTGTACTAATCCCAAATTCCTTATTTCTAAAATATCTCTCTCTCTCTCTCTCTCTCTCTTCACTTCTATTTTAGCATCTAACTATCTACTCTCATCAACCAACACAATATCATCGATAAATATCATACACCATATTCTCTCCTCCTTGATATGTATAGTAATTTCATCCATTACTTGGAAAAACTTGAAGACTCAATATTGATCATTGATGTAAGCCAGTAATAATAGAGAACGGTTACTATCTCCTCTAATAGTTCGCATTTGTCATGACTCTATACATTGTAGACTATTTATTTTTGTCTGATACCTTCCCTTTTCTTTCTTTGTGTCCTACGGATCCTTCTCCAACCTGCTATACTCATGGTCTCATGCCGGATATCCAGGTGAGGGTTTGGATTGATACTTGTTGTCCGAGGATAAAGGAAGCATTTTATGGGGGGAGAGGAAAGCGAACGTGGCTGAGAGCTGCTGCTTGTGACCTTGGTTCTTTTGATTAATATGGGATATCCAAAGATAATCTCGCCATTGTTTTCTATCCACCAAGGCACTCACGACAGCGATGTAACTTCCAACCTCCATGAATGCTGGTCCCTAGAACTCAGGCCTCGCGAAGACAGCGCATTGGCAGCACATGAGTTGTAACGAATGTACGCATGTGAGCTTCTCCAACCTATGGCCCCCAAGGATGTGAAAGGCTCCCATCTTGTTGGAACTAACTTACCTGGAGAGAAATTGTACAGTATAATGATTTGCATATTGTACGTCATACTATTATGTGATTGATATTAATCTGTATGTTGATGGAAGGAGCATTGGCTCTCTTACAATTGCAGAACTTGTTTTGTAGTTCTTGTAGCTGTAAAGGTTATGATTTGAGTGGTTTCATTATGGAACACTTTATTTTGGCAAATGTTAAGGACACTACACAAATTATCAGGGAACAACACACTTGGTAGTTTTGTGCATTTCCGGGACTCTTAAATCTTTTTTGCAGTCCTTGTTATTTTAGGACTAACAAAATTTTGACAGTCCTCATTTTGTATGGATTGTCAAATTTTGGTAGTCCTAGCTATGCATAGGGGCTATAAATTTTTTTATAGTCCTATTTTTTTATGACTGTCAAAATTTTGGCATTCCTGAGTATGCACAGGACTAGCAAAATTTTGGTAGTTCTACTTCTAGAACTGTTAAAAGTATATTGTCCCCTAATAATTATTGTAGTGCTATTAACATGTGCCTTTATTTTCTACACTGAATTGTATTTTCCTTGTCTGACTGGATCAAAATTCAGCTTTTTTACTAGATTACTTTGCCGGAAAATAGGATTTAGCTTTTCTAAAATATTGGGGGTTCTATGGAGCTAATTTGCGCTTAAATCCAACAACTATTAAGTTTTTACAACTTTCTAGCATAAACTATTTTTTTTTTTTACCGTGAAAAAGAAGTAAAATGACTATCTTGTCCATCTTTTTTCTCACTCCATCTCAAACCCTAATCCAGTCTTAACCCTAACTCTGACACTCCTCGCCCCGCCCCAACTTTGCTCTCGCACGTGCAGCGCCACCAGTATGTGTTGAATTTGTTCGTACAAGTCTAGAAGAGTAAACCAGAAATTGGTTATAGAAATTAAAAGTAGTAGTATAAAACCTCTTGAAGAGTAAGAAGTATGTATTGTTGAAAGATAATGTTAGCAATATAAACTATTGCAAAGATCGATGCTAAAGATAGCACATCAGTACAGTTGTTAGAAGTGAGATTTGACAGTCTTTTGCGTCGATTCGTTCCATGAACAAGTAAGTAGGGATAAGCATTATTCAGTTTTGGACCGAAAATCGAACCGAATCGAACCGAATAAGGAATTCGGTTCGGTTTAAAAAAAAATCGGTTCGATTTCGGTTTTGAAAATACTAAATTTTCTTATTCGGTTTCGGTCCAAAACCGAAAACCGAATAAGAAAATTTAGTTTATATATATATATGTGTGTGTGTGTGTGTGTGTGTGTGTGTGTTAATTATAGGTATATACTAATATATATAGGTATATGTTATAGGTATATACTGAATATATCTAGGTATATTTAGTTATTATATATTAACAAAAAAAAAAACAAAAATCCAAAAACCGAATAAACCGAAAACCGAACCGATTTAATTCGGTTCGGTTAGGTTCGGTTCGGTTATTGACCAATTCGGTTCGGTTTCGGTTTTGCTTATTCGGTTTCGGTCCAATTCAATTTTTGCTTATTCGGTTCGGTTGGAACCGAATAAACCGAATGCTCACCCCTACAAGTAAGTTTCAATTGTCATAGTCAATTGAACTCTGGAATGCTCGAGTAATCACCTTCTTCCTCGAAGCAAACATTGATGCTAAGGCTCGAAAGAGCGCTATTGTGATGATGCAAAAAAATACTAGTTGGTAGAGAGGATCTCTATATTTATTTCTATAGTGTATCTCTATTCTTTGGACAAGAGTTGTCCTTATATAGGAGATCTACCCTTGGGTAGTTACAAAACTCAACATTCCACTGGAGAACGTGGGACATTAATAGGAGTAATTCGTAGTAATCAACATTCAATAATGGCAATTGTCAAACTCCGCAATCCAGCCAATAGACAATCAATGGAGTTGCGATGAAACTACCACACAACATCGACAGAGGTACCACGCAGCGGGGAGCTACCACGCATCACGGGCGAAGCTACTGTCCGTACAGAGTGCAAAGTGCACCACTTTGCGCCTCTTCGTCCATGCCCTCGCGCTCACCCGTGGCATAGCATTTAAGGAATTTTTCAAAAAAGAAAAAATGGTGATAAAAATAAATGTTCTTCCCTTACCATTTGAGCTAACCTAAGAATGAACCCATCTGAGTATTACAATGGCACCTAGGTTAGGGTAGTGTAGGGTAGGGTTGGGTTAAGTCTCAAAATCTAACTTGTAACTAAACCTTGTTTTGTTTTGTTTTGTTTTGGTTTTGGTTTGGTTTAAGATGATTGGTGTTCTTTCTTTCCTTCCTTCTCCTTCCCCGCTTTTGTAGCTCCTCTTACACCCCTCCACCGTTCATCCATCCCACCACCATTTCTCCTCTTCTCTTCTCTTCTCCCTCTTCTCTCTCTCTCTCTCTGCTCGATCCCTTGTCATAGAATAGAATTTGTAATCAAGAAGAAGAATGGGAAGAGTGAAGCTGAAGATAAAGATTGGACAACACGAGCGGGAGGCAGGTGACCTACTCGAAACGTAGGTCCGGGATCCTCAAGAAGGCCAAGGAGCTCTCCATCCTCTGCGACATCGACATCCTACTCCTCATGTTCTCCCCCCCGGCAAGCCCACCTTATGCCTCGGCGACCACAGCCGGTATCTTTCTTTCTTTCTTTCTTGTACGCATGATGATATTCTTGTTATTGGTAGCACCAACTCTTAATTTTTTATAATTATTCATGTTTACGCGAATAGTTGGACATACAGTTCTAATGATCAGTTTTAACGAAAAGAAAAACTATAAAGAAAAAAATTGATGTCAAAATGATATAACCCCCCTCACAGAAAGTTACAATTTGGCCAAAGAAATCTCAAAAGGTGAACGAGGTCAGGTTACATGAGGTCTTGTCGTCCCGAGACGTCGACGCGTGGGTGGCCTTCTTGTATGTCCCTCTGTTGTCCAGGGTTCGTTTATTTTCGTTGCCCCTCGGGTCATCGTGCCCAAATTATGATCTTCAGAATCCCCATGTCGACACAATAGAGCCGGGGCTTTGCATGCCTCCCAAATAGGGCACACTACTTCACACTGAAGTAGTAGACTCTCAACCGATTTCATGTGGCCCGTTTGCGCTTAGCAAGGTTATCATTGGTCAAGATACAAGGTAGCCAAAGGAAGATGGCAGTACGGACTTTCCTGTTAGAACTTCTCGACCAAGTAATAAGTTGATGACGGTACAGCTGAATCGACAGGTTTGCTTTATTTTGTTGACCGCATAACGGGATTTGGCAGAAGATACCCGGTTTTAGTGCAAAACTGCAACTTGCATTTGAGCGGAGATCGTGGGCTAGAATCTCGGAAATCATAGGGTGTGGCATGATCATGTATGGTACCATGCATGCTGGTCAGACTTCTTGTATATTGACTGCATACTAGATTCTATGAAGTAATAAACCATCTCATGAAAAATCATTTTTCATACACTGCACTTATTACTTCCATTGGTTTGCATGCAAACGCAAACTAGATTTTCCATATGTTACAATTCAAAATCATTTGAATATATATTTCCCATATCTGACATTCTCCTTACTTTCAGAAACATTGAGGAGATTATTGCAAAGTTTGCTCAGTTAACTCCACAGGAGAGGGCAAAGAGGTGCAACATAACTTTATGACTTGCAAACTTCTCATTTGATTTCATCTGGATAAATTGTCTAGGACCTCACTGATACATGCAGTTCTGATTTATTTGAACAGGAAGTTGGAAAGCCTAGAGGTATGTATAACTATCATCTTTGATGTTATGTAAGTAACTTTCTCAATACATGCTAAAGATAGCTTTTGTTATGACATGCTGTCCCCTGGTAAGATCAAGAAATGTGTTACTGCCGTGCATCAACATATTATGCAAAGCTTCTTGTTAAGGAAAGCTTAAATCATATTGCTTATACAATCTTTTCACCGAACCAAGATAGAAAAATGCCTCTTTATTTATTTATTTTTGTTAGAGAAATTGTCTAAATAGTCTTTGCATATGAACTCAGTTTATACCCCTTCTTTCTTTTTCTGAAATGTGTTCCTAACTACCCCATCTTATATTTTGACTCATAGTCTTTGTTACCTTCTCTATTCGTCTAGACATTTTTCTAGTCTAAAATATGCTTTCTGCCAATAATCTTCTCGTCTTTTACCTTAAGAATGTTTATAACAAACTTGGTACTACTATGCAGGGGTTAACGTTGTCCTATAAATTTGGGACCAAACTTTAGGTAGTTGATTAAGTGACTGCAGTTGTGAACTGTTTGCTTTGTGTTTCTATGGAGGTTGCTCACAGTTGCACTACATAGCGGACCCCATTTCAACAGAAGAAATCTTGAATGACTATTATGGTTATTACTCCATCAAACCTTGTTGCCCATCAACCACCTTTCTTTTATCGTCACCACACTTATCGTCACCACACTTATAGTTGTGACAAGTTGAAAACTGCAAGTGTGATAGTGGAGAGCTAGCTTAGTGGTGGTGGTAATAAGGAAGGGGTGGCGGTGTGCATAGTAGTGATAGAGGAGCAATTTAGCGTGCATTGATGCTGACTCAAACATGGGTGGGATCAGGGGAATGGGTTCTAAATTCTAATAGAGACTGCATGATGCATAATGACAATATTATGCGCTAAGTTTGTTTTTAGTACAATGATTTTCATTTCAAAATATACGAAAAATCCATGGAATTAGCTTGATTATATTATAAAGATATATTAATTTCAATAGTTGTTACCAAGAGGACCTTAAGATAGGTAAATTTTGGTATACAAGAGTTTCAC